>PGFW01028797.1:0-10275 GCA_003123925.1 Haematobia irritans
TTTCTTAGAAATAAAAATTGCTGACAAAATTTTTCTAAAAGAATATAAAATTTTGACAAAATTTCCTATAGGGAAATAAAATTTTTCGACAAAATTTCCTATAGAAAAAAAATGTTTGGACAAATTTTCTACAGAAATAAATTTTTTGACAAAATTTTCTATCGAAATAAAATTTTTGAAAAATTTTCTTAAAAAATAAAATTTAGACAAAATTTTTCTAGAAATAAAAATTTTGACAATATTTTCTACTAGCAAAAACACCCTGCACTATATTATACCCTGCCCCACCACTTTGTAGATCTAAATTTCTTCGATACCAAATCACATCCGCTTCAATGTGTTTGGGGCTATATTATAAAGGTTTTTGGTCCAAATTAATACATACATTTTAATCTCATCGATCTGGACAGAATTTGGATTAGACTTCTACAAAATCTATAGACTCAAAACTTTAAGTCGGCTAATGCACTAGGAATGAACACAATGTTTAGTTAAAAAAATATGGGGAAACATTTTAAATCTGAAGACAATTTTAAGAAAACTCGCAAAAGTTATTTATTGATTTTATCGCTCGATATATATGCATTAGAAGTTTTAGGAAGTTAGAGTACATTTTTACAACATTTGTCGACTAAGCAGTGGCCGATTTTACAAGGAAAATTTTGGTATTTTGACCATTTTTGTCGAAATCAGAAAAACATATATATTGGAGCTGCAAAATTTCAACTAAAATCGGATGTTAAAAATTGGCCTCTGTTGGTCACTATGATGAGTAAATTCGGGCGAAAGCATATATGGGAGCTATATCTAAATCTGGAACCACATTTCAACCAAATTTGGCGCATAGCTACAAGGCTAATTCACTCCCTGTGCATAATTTCAACAAATCGAAGCCAAAAATTGGCCTCTTGTGGTCATATCGAGTGTAAATTACGTGCGAAAGCTATATATGGGAGCTATATCTAAATTCTGAACCCAATTTCAACACAAATTTGGCACGCATAGCATACAATGCTAATTATACTCCCTGTGCAAATTTTCAACAAAACTCGAAGCCCCAAAAAATTGGCCTCTGTCGGTCATATGAGTGTAAATCGGGTGAGCTATAATATGCAGCTATATCTAAATCTTGAACGATTTTCAAACCAAATTTTGGCACGCATAGACTTTTTACAATGTACATTATACTCCCTGCTGCAAATTCAAACTAAATCGTACAGCAAAATAATTGGCCTCTGTTGGTCATTGAGTGTAAATCGTCGCGAAAGTATATATGGGAAGCCCTATTTATCTAAATCTGAACCGATTTCAACAATTTTGACACGCATAGCTACAATGCTAATTCTACTCCTCTGTGCAAAATTTCAACTAAATCGAGCAAAAAATTGGCCTCTGTGCGCGCAATACTGAGTGTAATCGTGACGCGAAGCCTATATATGGGAGCTATTTATCTAAATCTTGAACGATTGGCTCGATATATTTTGTAAGTTTTTTGAGACTCATTAAAAATATTTGGATGTACGAATTTGGGAAGATCGGTTGAATATACACGCATTATGACCAGATCGCCGTGAAAAATTTATAGCAGCCTATATTCTAAATTCTGAACCGATTTTTCAAATCAATAGGATCGTCTTTTGAGCCGAAACAGACCCTATACCAAATTTAAGCACATCGCGTCACTAAACTGCAGCTATATACTTGCACACAAAAATACATCAACAGACAGACGCGACATCGCTAAATCGACTCAGAATTTAATTCATAAGACGATCGGTATACTAAAACGATGGTCTTCAGCCTTTTCCTTCTTGGCGTTACATACAAATGCACAAACTTTATTATACCTGTACCACAGTAGTGGTGAAGGGTATAAAAATGTTGGACAAAATTTTCTATAGAATAAAATTTGACAATATTTTCTATTTAGAAATAAAATTTTGATAAAAATTTTCTACAGAAATAAAATTGTTTGACAAAATTTCCACAGAAATAAAATTTTTTGACAAAATTTCCCACAGGAAATAAATTTTGACAAATTATACCCACAGAAATAAAATTTTGACAAAATTTTTCTATAGAAATTAAAATTTTTGACAATATTTTTTATAGAAATAAAATTTTGACAAAATCTATCTATTAGAAAACATATTATTGACAAAATTTTCTATAGAAAATTTTGCTCAAATGAACTTTGTTCACAATGCGAACTTGAATAGTCTAAGTGTAGCCTGAATCTTAATCGGATGCCACTTTAACCTTTAACCATTCTATTAGAAATAAAATTTTTTGGAAAATTTTCTCTAGAAATAAAATTTGGACAAAATTCTCCTATAGAAATAAAATTTGACAAAATTTCTATAGAAATAAAATTTTGAAAAAATTTCATATAGAAATAAATTTCCTATAGAAATATTGACACCAAAATTTTCTATAGATAATAAAGATTTTTTTGGGAAATTTTCTTCTAGAAAGAAACATTTGACAAAATTTCCATATAGAAAATAAATTTTGACAAAATTTTCCTATAGAAATAAAATTTTGACAAAATTTCCTATAAAAATAAAATTTTGACAAAATTTCCTATAGAAATAAAATTTTGACAAAATTTTCTTATAGAAATAAAATTTTGACAAAAATTTTCTATAGAAATAAAATTTTTGACAATATTTTTCATTAGAAATAAAATTTGACAAAATTTTCTATAGAATAAAATTTTCTATCAAAATAAAATTTTGACAAAATTGTTCTATAGAAATAAAATTTTTAACAATATTTTCATATTAGAATAAAATTTTAACAAAATTTCCTATTGAAATACAAATTTTTGGACAAAATTTTTCTATAGCAAATAACAATTATCGTTGACAATATTTCTCTATTCGAAATATAATTTTGACACATTTCCATCAAAATAAAAGTTTGACAAAATTTTCTATTAGAAACAAAATTTTTGACATATTTTCTATAGAAATAAAATTTTGACAAAATTTTCTTATGAAATAAAATTTTTGACAACATTTTTCATATATGAAATAAAATATTACAATATTTTCTATAGCAAAATAAAATTTGACAACATTTTCTATCAAATAAATTTTTTGACAAACAGCTGTACGATCCAACCATCTTACGTCTATAGACTTTGCCCAAATAAAATTGCAAACATACTTTTCCTTTGTTGGTTAAGCATACACTTGTAGTTAGTCAATGATCGAGTCTTTAAGCTGAGATCAAAAACAACATAATAATAAAAAATAAAATTTTTGCGCAAAATTTTCTATAGAAATAAATTTTGAAAATTTTCTATAGAAATAAAATTATTTACAAAATTTTCTATAGAAATAAAATTTTGACAAACATTTTCTATAGAAAATAAAATTTTTGAAAAAAATTTTTCTATAGAAATTAAATTTGAGAAAATTTTCTATAGAAATTAAAATTTTGACATAATTTCAAATAGAAATTAAATTTGCCAAGTTTGGTTATAAAATAAAATTTTCGATAATATTTTCTATTTAGAAATACAATAAGATATAAAAGTTAATGAATAGAAATAAAAGATTTAAAAATTTTTCTATCGAACTAAATTTTGGACAAAAATTTAACTTGTTTAAATTATATTAATTTTAATTTTGGAAAAACAGGCGTCCTCGGTAACGAATTTGGACCAATTTGGAAAAAAAGTTGGGCCAACATTAATAATTCATGTGGCAACGCTGGGCTGTAACTGAATACATAAATTGTCACTTATAGTTACTGTGGTCGATCACTCTACTCTTGCTTATTGATAGTAATGAGAGTTAATTAGTTTGATTTATTATCTTCATACTCGTCTTAACTACCACACAAAGATTGCTTCATGCATTCAATGCAATTAGACTGTTAATCGTGAAATTCACCAAGTTTGATATATTAAGCTCTGCTTCTCATACTCTGAATGCAGAACGAGAGAAAGAACTGAGGGAGATAAAATATGATGAGATATATAACATGTGTACTAAATGCTATTGCTTTGAGAGTTATCTAAAATCTTAACATATAGGCAAACGATACGAAAATACGGCATCAATGTTTTGAATGAACTCAGAAGGAAGTTTAGGTAAACTACTCTCATTACTTTAAAGATGAGAGAGCATAAGGGAGACTAAAAATAGAATGGACGAATTTAGTAGAGCTAAATGCTATTTAAACATATCTGAGAACTATCTAGATATGGACAGAATCGGCAAACGAAGAGAAATACGTAGTCAATGTAAAGGAATTTAGAGTATAAACAAATATAAAAACGTGGAATAGGTGATATTTCTAATAAACTTATTTTCATGTAGAATCAATGTTTGTGTTTTCTCACACATATAGTGCATAGGTATGAAAAAGTCAGGGTTTGATAATTTCGGTATACAAGTACTTTTTTTTTGATTTTAAATTTATTCAATGGTTTCACATTATATGATTGCAGAGTCTGTAATAGTTACCATGCACCCATATAGGAATATGTCACATTTCCATACGGGCATCTTTTCTTTTTGGAGGAGAACAGGAACATTTTTGCCGCAAAATGATTGTGTTTCTCACCAAACATAAAATCACAATATTACGATATACATACATGGTTACATAAAAAAATGTTACCATGTGATCATTCGTCTCAAAAATTCATTTTTGCTCTAGGAGGAGTACCCCCCTCCCCCCCCCCCCCCCTTATTCCTTCTTTGGAGCTGGTCGTTAGTGTGGTATACAAATGGACTCATTTTGTCTAAGTGACCTTGAAATAAAATGGCTGCCACTATAACGAAATCTAACATTTTTCAACACCTTTTCTAATCGCAAAAAATTTTTGCATAGAATTTTCTTTCGCTCTGAAAAGTTTTGGACAAATTCAATTTGAAAGAAAAATAATTTCCTCTATCTCTATTTACCCATTTATGTAAACAAAAACGTTTTTAACTAATAAGAAATCTCTTATATATCCAACACAGCCACCCTCCTAACCACCCCGAATGATGAGAGACCTTGAAAAAAAATGGACATTCATTCACATATTCAATAAGCCCTACTTGTATCTCCCTGGGATAAATTCATTGTCAACGACAGAGTTTTGATGGTCGAATGAACATGGTGGAATATGGTGGGGAATAATCTTCTGGTGGAATGGTTAGCGCGCGTCTAATAGTGTTCACTTGCAAAACGTTGTGTTATTGTATGTCGCTGTTCGTTGAATGTTCTATTGTGGTGATTGATGATAAGCCTTTTTTTGTTGCTTTTGATTCATTCTCCATCCCCCGGTATTGGCTTTATACACATCTCTCTGACTTCCAAGTTTCGGTCCATCCAAGTTTCAAACATGCATCATCGTCCATCACCGGATGAATTGCTAGAGATATTACTGTTCTGTTAATTCCTTATCCATTTCATTGCTATGGAATAATGCTAGGCACTACAAGGGACGGGGGGAAGACATTGAGTAAATCGTGTTGTTATTTCTTTATTTTGTTCATGTTGGCCAGCATTAAGCCTTCTTCATGCTCTGCGTTTTTTTCGCTCAATTCATTTTATAGCTTGCATGTATATCTCTCTCTTTCCACCATACGATATTCTCTCCCCCACCACCAAAACATTTTGTTATCTTTTGTTCCATGACATAGCTGATGATGATGATGGGAGAGAGAACAAGGAAAGGGCGATAAGTGAATAGGTCCAAGGCATAGAAAATCATTATAAATGACCATTTAGACATTTGTAATACCCTCTATGTACGCATCGAATGTGAATGAATGTTGTACTCGAGAAAGAGTGTAATTCACTGACACATGCTCCTTGCCTAAACATCCAATTTCGGAGGGAAGACTTTTTAGTATTCGGAATTATTGTTACTTTAATGAATATTAATATATTTTTCCCGACTACAGAGAACAATAAATCAGCTTATTTATATTACTGATTTCTAACTATTTTCTGCGTTCATCTATGGAATAGCAAATTACTTATATGAGTGTGCATTGGTATGCGGCTTAGGCCAAAGCTATAAGAGGCAGAGGTAACTTTAGGAAAAAATTTACAAATTAGTTTTATAGTATGTCTGTAGCTCTGATGATATGAAATGGAAATAGAAAAACTAATCACCAGGACAGGAACGTTAGTGGAAAGGATAATTATATTTCAAAAAAAAAACTTACAATTTTGACTAACTAATGGACCGTTCAGAAATAGAGATATTGTTCTAACAAGAATCCAGGTGTACCAGTATTGGGTATTCTTCCAATTGGTATTGGGGATATTTTTATCTTCTTCTTTGTATGGGACGAAAGTTTTCAGAGATGGACTTGAGTCGGTGGGGAGTTTCACTACAATTTGGGAGATTGTTGCTGGAGATTTTTTCGAATCGGTGTAAATTTTTTAACAAAATTTTACTTTATATAGAAAATTTGGTCAAAATTTTATTTCTATATAATGTCAATTAATTCTAATAAATTTGTTCAATATTCTTATTTCTTATGGAAAATTTGTCGAAAATTCTATTTTTAATAGAAATATTTCACAGATTCTATTTCTATAGAAAATTTGTAATTTTTATTTAAAAATTTTGTCAAATTATTTTAGTAGAAAATTTCGAGTCAAAATTTATTTACTAGTAGAAACAGTGTCAAAATTAATTTCCATAGAATTTTCTTGTCTATAAAAATGTTTGTCAAACTTTTTTCCTATGAAAATTTTTCCAAACCTTTATTTCTCTTAGAAATTTTTGTCAAAATCTTCTATTATTCTAAATATTCTGGTCAAAAATGTATTTCTATCGGAAAATGTTGCATCATTTATCTTCTATATTAGAAAATTGCTTGCAAAATTTATTCGTCCATAGGAATATGTTTTCAAATTTTATTTCTATATTATTGTAATTTTCTCGTAGAAAATATTTTGTTCTAAAGATTTCGTAAATTTCTATAGAAATTTTGTCAAATCTTATATTTCTTCAAATAGATAAATTTGTCAAAATTTCTGTTTCGTATATACCCGAAAAATTTCAAAATTTTATTTCTATAGAAAATTCTAATTTCTATTCCAGAAAATGTTGTCAAATTTTATCTTAAAATTTTGTCCAAATTTCACTTCTAGGAAAATTTGTCAAAATTTTATTCTATTAGAAAAGAGATTCCTAAACTATTTATTTCTTAAAGAACATTTGTGTCAAATTTTATTTCTATGAGAAATTATTGTTTCAAAATTTATTCTCAATATTTTCAACAGATTTTTTATTTCTGTTGAATATTTTGCTATTTGTATTTCTATAAATTTTTAAGCCAATTTCAGAAAAATTAAATTTTATTTCTCATAAAAAATTGTCAAAACTTTATTTCTATTAAAAATTTTTGTCAAAATGTATTATTTCTAATCAGCCGAAAGTTTCTTCAAAATTTATTCTCTAGGAAAAGTTTGTTCGAAAATTTCTATTTCCTATGAAAATTTTAGCAAATTTATTTCTATTAAGAAAATTTTGTGCAAAATTTTTATTTTTTTTCGTCTATACAAAATTTTTTTATAGAAGAAAATTTATAATTTCTTTATAGAAAATTTGCCAAAATTTAATTTTTATGAATCGTTGTCAAACATTTTATTGCTATAGGAAAACTTTTTGTCAAATGTTATTTCATATAGAAAATTTTCTTCAAAATTAATTTATTATTATGAAAAGTTTTCTGTCATAATCCTTTAGTTTCTTTATAGAAAATTTTGTCAAAAATTTTTCTTAGAAAATTTTGTCAAAATGTATTCACTGTAAGAAAATTTTGTCACAAATCTTTATTTCATAGAAAATGTATAAATTCTATGTATGAAAGTCAAAAATTTATTGTTCTGTAGGAAATTTTGTCAAATAATTTTTAAATTGTCACTTATGTTCGAAAATGTTGTCAAAATTTTATTTCTATGGAAAATTTTGTCAAAATTTTGATTTCGCTATATTTTTATCAAAAATTTGGTTGTCAAAATTTATTTCTCTATAGAAAATTTATTTTGTTCTATAAAATTTTCAAATTTTTTCTATAGAAAATGTATGTCAACAATGTTTTTTTTAATGAAAATTTTCTTCACCAATTGTATTTCTTAGAATGAAATTTTATTCATAGACATTGTATTTTTATAATTTTTCAAATCCTTTGGTCTAAGAATAATTTTGACAAATTCCTAGAAATATTCAAATTCTATTTCTATAAATTCGTCTATTCTATAATTCTCCAAATATTGTTTCTTGACTAGAATTATTTGCTCAGAAATTTATATCTTTACTAGAAAATTTTGTCTTTCTATTCTTCAGAAATGTTAGTCCAATTATTTCTCAAACTTTTCAATTATTTCTATATAAAATTATTTCAATTTATTTCTAAGAATTTCTTTATTTAGAAATTTTTTTGTCAAGAATTTGTTAGTTCTAATAGAAATTATTTGTCAAAATTTTATTTCAATAGAAAATTTTGTCAAAATTTTATTCTGTAGGAAAATTTTGTCAATTTTTTAATAAATTATGAATTTATTCTTTTTCTCCCAAATTTTATTTACTATGTAGAAAATTATTTATAAATTCTCTTTTCTATAGAAAATTTTGTGAATTTCTAGATTCATAAAATTTTTAGGTCCAAAATTTTAATTTCTATAGAAAATTTTGTCAAAATTTGTTTCTATATTGTCTATACTAAATTTTATGTAGTTTTAAATGTCTATGTTCTATAGAAATTTTAGTAAAATTTTTTAGATAATTCCTGTCAATTAATGCAGAAATTTATGTCAAATTTTTATTTCTATGAAAATTTTGGTAAATTTTATTTTTCTATTTAAAAAATTATTGCGCAAAATTGGTTAATTTTCAATTTATTTCTGTAGATAATATTCTGTTTTTATTCTAGAAAATTTTAATTTTTCGATATAAAAATTTCTGGTCAAATTTTTATTTCTATAGAAAATTTGTCAAATTTATTTTTATAGAAAGAATTTTTGTCAACAATATTTTTTTTTACATAAAAATTATTTCAAATAATTTGTATTCCTAATTTTCTTAATTTTATTTCTATGTAGAATGATTGACTAGAATTTATTTCTATTAGAAATTTTTTTCTACCAAAATTTTGAAGTTTTGGGTCCTTAAAATTTTATTTCTATATAAAAATTTGGTCAAATATTATTTCTATAGAAAATTTTTATCAAAATTTTATTCTATAGAAATTTTTATCAAAAATTTTATTTCTATAGAAAATTTGTCAAAAATTTATATTTAAGAATAAGTCGCAAAATTTATTTCAAAAAAGGAAATTTTCAATGTATTCAGAAAAATGCTTTATTTCTATTACCAAAATTTTGTTCAATAATCTTTATTTTCTTATAGAAATTTTGTCAAAATTTTATTTTCTATTAGAACATTTTGTTCAGAATTTTATTTTTATAGAAAATTTTGTCAAAATTTTATTTTTTATAGAAAATTTTAGTTCAAAATATTTTTTTATAGAAAATTAATTTTCAAAATTATTCCTATTTTCTACCAAAATTTTATTTCTATGTAGAATTACTTTGCTAGAATTTTATTCTATTAGAAATTTTTTTCTACCAAAAATTTAGAAAATTTTCTTAAATATTATTTCTATATACAAATTTGGTCAAAATTTCATTTCTATAGAAATTTTTTTCAAATTTTTATTTCTATAGAAAATTTTAGTCAAAAAATTTTTTTCTGTAAGAAAATTATCTAGAAATTTTATTTCTGTAAAGAAAATTTTATCAACAATTTTATTTCTATGTATAAAATTTTTTTCAGAAAGTTTATTTTATAGGAATATGGCAGTTACATCTTTTGCAAGATCTATAAAAACATCAAAAATTCTACCAATCTACCAAATTTTTATCAACTTTGGCAACGTATCTACCCCCCTAATTGTACTACTTGAATATTTAGAACTAAATTTGCGTTCATAAATACAAGGTGACCAAACTCTCATTTTCATACCTCCAGCATTTGGAAGACGATCACGCGTCTCTTCGTGTTGTTGCTCCAAATCTTGATCTTATTGCAGCTTTTTGAATTTGACATAATTTTAATTTTTAATTTTTACTACAGCAGAGCCTTTTGTTTATTAATTTTTTTATTAATGCCTTTAAAAAAAAAAACTTGTCCAAAATGTATTTTTGTGAGGAATTGGGGATTTTTGGGGACGAAAACATCATAATTTTTTGAAAATAGCCAGAAAAATACTAGCACCGCCTGCTCACATCTATTGTAGATGAGAGGGT
>PGFW01028801.1:10025-25416 GCA_003123925.1 Haematobia irritans
ACCATGGAACTAACCAAAGACAACAACCAACCAACTAACCCAACGTCTACAAGAGCAAGAGTAAATGTACGTATGTACGGACGGACGGATGAACACAAGGGACTAGCGACTGTGTGTATGTACAATAGAGATGGGAACGTGTTCACGGTTGCCACATTTGGTAGAATTCTATCAAAAATTGTAGATTTTCTACTGTTTGGTAGAATTCTTGATGTTTTGGTAGATTTTGCAAATTATACATGTGCAACTAAGAGATACTTCACAAAATTTCTATAGAAATAAAATTTTGACAAAATTTTCTATGGAAATAAAATTTTGAAAAAATTTTCTATAGAAATAAAATTTTGAAAAAAATGTCTATATAAATAAAATTTTGACAAAATTTTCAATAGCAGTAACATTTTGACAAAATTTTCTATAGATATACAATATTGACAAAATTTTCTATTGAAATAAAATTTTTTAAAAATTTTATATAGCAAAAAAATTTGATAAAATTTTTATAGAAATAAAATTTTGTCAAAATTTTCTATAGAAATAATATTTGACAAAATTTGCTATAGAAATAAAATTGTGACAAAAAATTTCTATAAGAAATAAAATTTTGACAAATTTTGTATTAGAAATAAAAAAAAATTTTAACAAAATTTTCTATAAAGTAAAATTTTCATTGTCAAAGAAAAACGAAAGCCCTTCATGAAATCATGAACGCCCGTGGATGGAATCATGCAAATTCCGTTCTGATTTTTCGTGAACGTTTCCGTTCTGGAACTTAATATTTTCTCTATGAGATTGAGTTTTCACAGGTTTTTTATGCATGAGTACCCATTTTCATTTCGTGAGAATACGTGTGCTTGAATCCTACTAAAAATATCGTTCGTGATTAAAAATTTCCCTTCCCTTACATGCCCACCACCAATGTACACACTGCGTTCCTAATAACCATGACGAAGAAATGCAACCGCAACATGTTGCAACAACCATAGCCATAGATTGAGTGTAGGATGAATAAATGAAAGACGGACCCAGTGACCAGTAAACAAGGAAACATGCTAACCCCAAAATATGGTCAAATACAAAACATGCTGAGTACCCCCCTAAGACCGGGACGAATCGACATATAGTCGAAGACAATAACAAAAAGTATGTGAAATATTTTTTGAAAGGACATGCAGTAGGTGCGTTTGTGTAAATGCCTATGTGTTGGTATTAGTAGCTATGAGGGCAAGTAAAATTTCTAATGTGTCCCCAATCACTCTTGGTCGTCTATCTATTAAGTGACATTTTTCGCATTTTTCAAGCTTGCAATAAAGCAAACTCATGTCCACCGCAAAGATTCAGAGCAAAAAAATTTCATCCTTCCACTGTTCGAAATCGAATCGCTTTGCATTGAGAAACAAAAAACCACCATGACCAAAAAAGGATTGAAATGCTTCTAGCTCATTGTGAGGTGTTGAAGAGACGATTTGGAATTGATATGAGAAAATTTTTCATGGTGACAATGACGATGTGATAAATACAAACAGCCATTTAGAGTGGGAATATTTCTATTTGGAGCGCAAATGAAACATGCGGATGTTATTCAAATGTTTGAAAATTTATTCCGAAAAAAAATTGTAACAGACTGATCAATTGAAATATTGTCTATCTCTAGCCAATACGACTCGTCTTTTGACTCAGTTCAGGACTCAATTTTTGGTTTTCTAATAAGAACAAAAATGACAAGGTCATCCCTCATCGATGGGAACACGTGATAATCTGAAAGAGCAGTTTCCTGGGCTATTTGGCAGGGGGGGGGGGGGGGGGGTGTTTAGATTTCTGATATGAGAGTGTCCAAATAAATTTTTACAGCATGTGGTCGCATTTTACTTCTAGTTTGAAATTTTACTTCTAGTTTGGTCCAATTTCGATGATAAAATCCGCCTTCTATCCCCTCAAGATAATAAATCGGGAGCCCGGTGTGTAGGAACGCTATATCAAACTCTTATCGATATAAATCAAATTGGACTCTTAATTGACTTAAAACATCTCTAGATTTGCGATTTCAGAAAAGTCGGATAAAAATGGTGGTTTGTAGAAGCCCAAAACGTCAAATCGGGAGATCGATCTCTTTGGGGGCTAAACCAACACATGGAGGATTTTTATCAAATTAAAGTCCTTTTCATATTTAAGAAGATATGGCCAAAAATAAGTTTTTCATTTAAAAAAACATTCTTGATTTTGAGGGTTTATCATAAAATGTTTTGATTTTTTGAGGGTGATCAGAATAAATACATCCTTTCGCTCATTAGGATGCCATATTTAAGAGATGATGGCCAAAAAAGATTTTTTTTATAAAATGTGATTTCATGAGGGTTTTCATGAAATTTTGATTTTTTGAGGGTTGGTCACGAATTAAAAATCCTTTTCGCTCTAGGACCATATTTAAGGAGATTATAGACCAAATCAATGTTTTATATTAACAATTTTGATGTTTTTCAGAGCGGTCCACGATATTATAATTCCTTTTCGTTTAGACACTCAGTAGTTATAAAGAGTATGGGCAAAATAATTCTTCATTATAAAAATTTCAATTTCAATGAAGTTTTCATCGAAATTTCAGATTTAGGCGTTGTCACGAATTAAATATCGAACCTTTTCGCTCAGTTTTCATATCAAACTTTATTTTTTTTTTTTGGATTTTCAATCGAAGTTTGTGTCTTCACGAATTAATGTTCCTTTTCGCTCTTAGGACGCATATTTAAGAATAGATATGGCCAAAATAAACTTTTTCATAAAATGAATTGAAGTTTTTGGTGATTTTCATGGGATTTTTTTTAGTGGTACGAATTAAAATCCTTTTCGCTCGTAGATGATATTATTTCGGCAAATAAATTATTATATGAAAATTCATTTTTCAGGTATATGAACTTTTTGTGGTGGTTTATGCTTAAGTTTTTAGGATTTTTCATGCGAAAATTTTGGGTTTTTGAGAGTCTTAGTCATGAATTAAAGCCTTTGTGCTCTAGGATGCCCATAATTTACAGGAGATATGGCCAGAATAATTTTCCATTAAAAATTTTAAATTTTTGAAGGAATTTTCATCGAAATTTTGCTCTACATCTTCGCACACATACTTTGACGAACGGCAATAACATGACAGACCATCTATCGAAATTTTGATTTCTTGAATCAAAGTACTTTTTCCGCTCTCAGGAATGGCAATATTAAAGGAGATATGGTCAAAATAAATTTTACATATGAAAATTAATAAATTTTTCTGAGCACTCAACGTTGTATTTGTAGAGTGGGTACGAATTAAAGTCTTTCCGCTCAATTTTTCATAAAAATATGAATTTTTGAGGATTTTCATCGAAATTGGTTGAAGGGTGGTCACGAATTAACGTCTTTTTCGCTCTAGACGCATTATTTAAGGAGACTACTGCCGAAAAGTAAGTCTTTTAATATGAAAATTTACAATTTTTGAGGATTTTCTCGATCGAAAGTGATATGATTTTTGGGTGGTTACGAATCTAAAGTACCTTTCGCTTATTTCTCATATAAAAAATTTGATTTTTTTTTAAGATTTTCATTCGGAATTTGGTGTTCTCGAGATAAAGTTCCCTTTTTCGCTCTAAGGACGCGCATAGACAATGACCAATAAGTTTCAACATAAAATTATTTTGTTTGTGATTTATTTTTTTGGTTTCGAATTCAAAGTCCTTTTCGATCTAGGATGCATATTTAAGGAGATATGGCAAATAATTTTACAGTTTTTTATGAAAATTAAATTTTGGGATTTTCATCGAATTTTGATTTTTCAGAATAACGAATAATTTCCGCCATTTTCATAAAATGAATTTTTGAGGATTCCATCGAAACTTTTTTAGTGGCACATAAGTCTTCGCCGACCGAATATAAGGAGATGGCTCCGAAATACCTCTTTTAGCAAATTTCATTAGTTTTCAATATTGATTTTTTGGGTGTTCGGCAAAAAGTCATTCGTTTTTCATATAATGATTTTTTTTAAGGATTAATATGGATTTTTAGGTGTTTAGCGAATTAAAGTTCCTTTTCGACTCTAGGACGCATATTTAACGGAGATTATAGCCAAAAAATAAAATTTTTCATTAAAAATATTTATTTTTTATTGATTTTCCATCGGAATTTTGACTGTTTTTTTTTGAAGGGTGGTCAGAAATTAAAAGTCCCTTTTCGCCTCTAGGACTGCATAATATTAAGGAGATAATGGCCATAAATTTGTTTCAATTAATGAAAAAGTTTGAATTTTGGGGATTTTTCAGTCAAATTTTGTTCCACCTTTTCATACAATTTCGACACGACACTAAATATTCGATTTAGTTTGTAGGACGTTAAAAGTCTCGTATGACCATTTTCGGCAAAAAGTTTTATGAAACAGTTGAGCATTCGTGGCATATATTTGGAATGGTTATACGAACTTAAAGCCTTTCGCTCTGATCGGCATATTAAGAGTACCGAATAATTTCGATATAATTGTGATTCATAAAGAATTTCATCGGAATCTGTGTCAATTTGTTTGCAGATGTCGGTAAATGAAAATAGTTCCTCAGGACGCATATATACTAGAGATAGCCAATCTTTAAAATTTTCCTGTTTTATTCCCAATAATAAAAAATGTTGAATATTTTGACTTAATCATACAGATTGCCACTTCTGCTTGCGGCAAGTTAAGATGTTCGCTGCTTAAAAGCACGAAGGTCGATTGGGGTCGGTCTTTTGGAGTCTATACGAATCGACACTGACCAAATTCAGCCGATGGTCGAATTGTGCACATACCCCAACGATTGTGTGACATTTCCAAGGCTGCAGGTATTCAAAGCGACTATTGCGTCTTAGAGTGTTTCCCTGCAATGAATGATACGGTTAATATGTGACCTATAAAGCAGTGCACCTGGCAGTTGATCCCCTTGCTACAAGTGGTGATGCTCCGAACACGTTTTTCAACGGATATCCACTCGTAATGCTTGCATTGAGGGCCATGGTTACGCAATGGCGAGCAGGTTCGGCTTGCTAAAAGGAGGCCCTGTCATGGGCTACATAATAGGAGCATCCGTTAAAGAGAGTTCACCATGTGGTATCACAATTGGACTGAATAGTTCTAAGTGAGTGGATACATGCGGCTGCCACCTACACGCTAACCTTAACCTACTAACTAACCTACCTATATAGCCGTAAATGGATATTTTATGGAACGGAATGAACAACTTATTATCAGCTCCATCACCATGCTATGGTGGTATGGATATCAGTTTAAAAAATGTTCGAACATTGAGTAACATCAGATTCGTGAGTCGTCGGTAAGGCAAGCTGCGTTAGCTTAACGTAGTTACGTCTGTCATTCGTAGATCCTACATAACACTGAAAGAAGAGTTTTTCTCTTTTCTGAAGAAGGGTGGCGAAAATTTGTAGACGAATTAAGTTTCCAATTTTTTTTTTGTGTGGCGGAGGGGGGGGGTTTACTATTCAACAAAAATTTAATATAAAGGGATTTTTCGTTTTCTAATATTTTGTTCCTGAGGAAAAATATTTTCTTCTTTGGTGTATATGCGCTCCATGAAAACCGGTATCCCATAGATTTGACTTCCGGAGCCTCTGTGGAGAATAAATTTTTAATCCGATGCACTAATGAATCTAATTTCGGTTCCATAATCATATATAGCCTCTTATATTTAAAAACCGAACACCAGATTGTCAATCGGTTTCAAATAACAGAAGAAAAGCAAAAACAGTCTTGGAAATTTTGAATTAGAATTTTCTTTCGAAAATTTTATCTTTATCGTTCAAAATATTGCATTGATGTATTTTGTAACTGTATATTAATATTTATTTTTAGTGTGTTTATTTTCATTTTTTGGATTTTTATTTTTCTTTCATATTTTCTGGCCTAGTTTTTATTCTGAAAATTTGATGCAGTTATTTTCAATTCGAGCTTAAGGAAAAATTTATTGCCATCTCAGTTATGTATCCCTCCTTTCATCTCTTGTTTCCACTTCTTTTATTCCGCTATGTTTATGATACTATGAATAATGCATTTTATGCCTTTTAACTCTTTTTCGTTTTTTGACAATTTTCTCCGTTTTTTTCTTTTTCTTGCTCTATTCTTATGTCATTGGAATTTGCAATGAATTCACCAGTAAAACAGTTGCGCATGCTCTGTCATATGTTTCAGGCATTAGATTAAAGAAATCCTTATTGCGATGTCTTCTTGACTTCCTTGCTCGCGATCACCAGTCGCATATTCCTAAAAAAAAAAAACGAGCCACAAAATTCATAACAGGATTCATGAAAGCCAAAGGAAATTATGATACAACAAACAACAGATAGGACTAAAAAACAGTACGGGAGTAAAATTTTTATGACACTTAAATTTTTATTAGCTACGTATTATATGCTATATTTCACAGATAAACATATTGAGAATACACTCATGGAATTGACATTGCTGAATGCCATGGATGATGGTTGATTGCATGCAAAAATCATGGCATGGATGCGACATGAGGTTGATGCTAAATGCGTGAAACAAGGTATTGGAGCAGTGAATCCAATATGAACAGATAGGAAATTTGATGATGCTCTTGGGAGGCAATAAAAAGCCAAAAAAAAAACAACACGATGTCCTTATTTCTCCATCAATAACCGCTGACATCACATCATATTCGCTGACTCTCACATTTTCCCATTTGCAAAACAAATTTTTCCAAATGGAATTTCAATTTGAAATCATTCATTTTTTATTTACTTTTTTCTTCTTCTTCTTGTTAGGCATACTTCATTGAGATGTCTTTATGGGGATTGCCAAACGATAGTGATTATGTGTGAAAGAAATAAAAATCTATAAAAGTATAGCTAAATTTAATTTCTTTTAATAATGGTTTGGTTAGAAAAACTTTTAGTGAAGGGCGAAAAAAATTTCCCTCCACTATCATCCCTACACACGCAAACCTCTGTTGGTTCTATTTTTGTGTGCCCACAGACCCTCATTGTCGCGAATTAGTTTGCACATTTATCGTCGTAAGGGGCTCCGCACAGAGTGTTAATCCACATTTTCGGCTTTTACCGCTCTTTCTCTCTATTTGCCTATCGCCTATTGCCTTTCACTAATAAATTTCTTTCTGTACACAGCCAGTTTGCCAGTATTGGGAATTTCCCCAAATGGGGATTTGGTCGAGAAATTTCCAATAAATTTGCGGGATTTTTTTTCAAGAAATCGATTTTAATCTTTTTTAACAAAATTTATTTCTATAGAAAATTTGTCACTAATTTTCAATTTTTTAGAAAAAAAAAAAAAATTTATTGTTTAAAATTTTAATTTCTATTGAAAATTTTGTCAAAAATTTTATTTCTTATACAAAATTTTGTCAAAAATTTATTTCTATAGAATATTTAGTCAAAATTGTATTTCTTAGATATTAGTCAAAATTTTATTTTCTATAGAATATTTAGTTCAAAATTTCATTTTCTATAAAAAATTTTCTGTCACAATTTTATTTCCTATGATAATTTTCTATGGAATATTTGTCAAAACATTTTAATTTCTTGTAGAAAATTTTTTTCAATATTTTATTCTATAGGAAATTTTGTTCAAAATTTTATTTCTATAATAATTTTGTAAAAATTTTGTTTTCCTATAAGGGAAAGTTTTGCTAAAAACTTTTATTTTCTATGGACAATTTTTTTATTTTCTTTCTATATAGAAAACTTATATCAAAATTTTATTTTGTAGAAAATTTGTCAAAATTTTATTTCTTATAGAAGATTTTCGTCAAAATTTTACCTACGATAAAAAATTTATCAACATTTTATTTTTATTTGTAATTTTCCTATTAGAAAATTTTTGTTAAAATTTTATTTCTATAAAAATTTATTGTTTACAGCAAATTTTTGTCAAAATTTTATTTGTATATAAAATTTTACCAAAATTTATATTTCTATAGAAAATTTAGTCAACAATTTTATTCTATAGAAGATTTTGTCCAAAAAACTTTACTAACTATTAAAATATGTTGTAAACATTTTATTTCGTTATAAAATTTGCCAAAATTTTATTTCTTAAAGAAAATTTTGTTCAAAGTTAATTTCTATAGAAAAATTTTGTCAACATTTATTTCTATCGAAAAATCGTCAAAATTTTTATTTTCTATACTAATTTTTTGGTAAAAATTTTGTTTCTATAGAAATTTTGTTAAAACTTTATTTCTCTGTGACAATTTTTGTCATTTTTTTTCTTATATAAAAACTTTATATCAAAATTTTTATTTCTGTAGGAACAATTTTGTTCAAAAATTTTATTTCTTTATAGAAAAATTTTTGTCAAAAAATTGTTATTTCTATAGAAAAATTTTTGTCAAAAATTTTACTACTATAAAAAATTTGTTCAAACATTTTATTTCCATTTTATTTCTATAAAAATTGGTTAAATTTATATTTCTATAAAAATTGTTATTCTGTACAAAATTCTAGCCTAGGCGTCAAAATTTTATTTGTATATAAAATTTTACCAAAAATTCTTATTTCTATAGAAAATTTTGTTCAAAATTTTTATTTCTATAGAAGATTTTGTCAAAAATTTACTACTTATAAAAAATGTTTAGTGTCAACATTTTATTCTATATAAATTTGTCAAAAATTTTATTTTCTATATAAATTTTTGTCAATAATTTTATTTCTAGTTAGAAATTTTGTCAAAAGTTTATCTTCTATAGAAAATTTTGTCAACATTTTATTTCTTATTCGAAAAAATTCGTCAAAATTTTATTTCATTATAGAAAATTTTGCCAAATTTTATTTCTATGAAATTTTGTCAAAATTTTATTTCGTATATAATATTTAATCAAAATTTATTTCTACTAGAATATTTAGTCAAAATTTTAATTTCTATAAAAATTTTGCACAATTTTATTTCAACTGAGTGAATTTTCTAACTGGAATATTTTGTCAAAATTTTATTCTATAAAAATTTTTGTTTTTACAGAGATTTTAATCAAAATTTTTATTTCTATAGAAAATTTTGTCAAAATTTTATTTCTGTAGAAAATTTTTTCAATATTTTTATTCTATAGAAATTTTTGTCCAAAATTTTATTTCTATAATAATTTCGTGGTTAAAAATTTTGTTGTCTATAGAAAGTTTTTGTTAAAACTTTATTTCTAATGGACAATTTTGTCATTTTGTCTATATAGAAAACTTAGTATCAAAATTTCTTTCTGTGAAAATTTTGTCAAAATTCTTATTTCTTTCATTAGAAAATTTGTCCGCCAAATTTTATTTCTATAGATGATATTTGTCAAATTTACTACTCATGGAAAAAATTTTGTCAACATTTTATTTTCTATAGAAAATTTACATGTAAAAATTTTACCTTTCTATAAAATTTTATTTGTAACAGAAAATTTTGTTCAAAATTTTATTTGTTTATAAAAATTTTACCAAAATTTAATTTCTATAGAACATTTTGTCAAAAATTTATTTTCTTAATAGCAAGATTTTGTCAAAAAAAAAAAAAAAAAATTTTACTACTATAAACAATTTTTCGTCAATACTTTTATTATTCTATATAATTTTGTCAAAATTTATTTTCTATAGAAAATTTTGTCAAAAGTTTTATTTCTATAGAAAATTTTGTCAAACATTTTATTTCTATCTCGAAAAATTCGTCAAAAAGATTTCTATTTCTATAGAAAAATTTGCCCAAATTTGTTATTTCTATAGAAATATTTAGTCCAAAATTGTATTTCTTTTAGAAATATTCAGTTCAAAATTTTATTTCTATAGAATTTATAGTCAAAATTTTATTTCTATAAAAAATACTTTTTGTCACACACTCTTTTATTTCTTTTGATAATTTCTATAGAATATTTTTTAAAAATGTTATTTCTATCAAAAATTTGTTTTTACAGAGATTTAATCAAAATTTTATTTCTTATATAAAATTTTGTCGAAAATTTTATTTCTGAAATAGAAATTTTTCAATTATTAATTTCAATAAAATTTTGTCAAATTTTTATTTTCATTAATAATTTGTAAAAATGTTGTTCTTCTGAGAAAGTTGTTAAAATCTTATTTCTATCGGACAATTTTGTCATTTTTTTTCTTATAGAAACTCAATATATTCAAAAATTTTATTTCTGTAGAAAAATTTTTGCCAAAATTTTTATTTTCTTATAGAAAATTTTCAAAAATTTTTTATTTCTATAGAGATTTTGTCAAAATTTTACTACTATAACAATATTTTGTCCAACCATTTTATTTCTATGTAATTTGCTATAGAAAAATTTTGTGAAAATTTTATTTTTATAAAAATTGATTTGTACAGAAATTTTCTGTCAAAATTTTATTTGTATATAAAAATTTACCACAATTTTATTTTCTATTAGAAAATTTTGTCAAAATCTTTGATTTCAAGTAGAAAAATTTGTCCAAAATTTTACTACTATAAAAAATGTTGTCAACATTTTATTTCTAGTTATTGATTTTTGTCAAAATTTATTTCTATAGAAAATTTTGTCAAAAGTTTATTTTCTATAGAAAATTTTGTCAAATTTTTATTTCTAAATCGAAAATATTCGTTTTTCAAATTGTGTATTTCTATAGAAAATTGCCGAAATTTTCATTTCTATAGAAAATTCTGTCAATATTTATTTCTATATGAATATTTAGTCAAAAATTTATTTCTATAAACATTTTTGCTCACAATTTTAGTTTCAAAACTGATAATTTGCTAGGAATATTTTTGTCAAAATTTTATTTTCGTTTATTGCTTGTTTTTGGATTCTTCAGCTTGAAAGCCATGCATGACTTTACACTACAAGTGTAGCCGTTCAACCAACAAGGAAAAGCGTCATGCTTGTCAAAATTATTTGGGCACACCCCTCATTATGACTGCCCAAATGGTTGGATGTTACCAAGCTCGGGTTTCGTTTAATTACCCATTTCCTCATCCAGGCCATCCTCTTACTTGTGCAGCAAAACCTATCAACCAATTATCAGAATAAATTCGCGCGTAATTCACTCAACCAAAGTGAACTACACTTGAACCCTCCCGAAAAAGGGTTGATGTCGGCTTTACTGCCTACAAACAAATTTGCCAGCATATCGCTTTTCCTCTTTGCCAAACTCAAAATCATCGATTTGAAATGTATTTGGCTGGGTTTGTTTCCTTGAGCGTCGAGTGCTTCTCTATCTTCATCGTTTTTGTTTGTTATTGTTGGCTTTTTTGGCCCTTTTTCGGGAGGCTCAAGTGTAGTTTCCACTTGGGGTTGAGTGGGAATATTACCCGAATTTTATTCTGATAATTTGGTTGATAGTTTTGCCTGCAAGTAGAGGATGCCTGATAAGAATGTTGGTAATTCCGAAACAGCTGTTACATCCAACCATTCTTGCAGTCTATAGGGCTTTGTCCAAATAAATTTGACAAGCATACTTTTTCTCTGTTGGTTAAGCTACACTTGTAGTTTAGTCAATACATGGCTTTAAGCTGAGATCAAAAACAACAATAACGATTGAAGAGAAGCCAACAATAACAAACAAAACGAAAAATTTTATTTCTGTAGAAAATTTTTGCTCAAAATTTTATTTGCCATTAGAAAATTTTGTCAAAACTTTATTTCTATGACAGATTTGTGCAAAATTTTTATATTCTGTAGAAAATTTTGTAAGAATTTTATGTTCTATAGAAAACTTTCGTCAAATCTCTATTTCTATGGAAACATTTTGTTTAAAATTTTATTTCTTGTGGAAAATTTTGACAACATTTTATTTATAAGAAATTTTTTTTTTCAAATTTCATTTATATTTGAGAATATGGTGAATATTTTAATTCTGTTGAAAATTTATGCAAAATTTTTTATGTAATAAGAAAATTTTGTGAAAATTTTTCAAGTATTCTATAGAAAATTCTGGTCAAATTTATCCTATATAAAAATTTGTCAACATTTTATTTCTATTGATAATTTTTATAGAAAATTTTGTTAAAATTTTATTTCTATAAATAATTTTATTTGTACAGAAATTTTGTAAAATTTTATTTGTATATAATTTTAAAATTTTATTTCTCATAAGAAAATTTTGTCAAAATTATATTTCTCTAGTAGAAATTTTGTCAATATTTTATTTCCATAGAAATTTGTAAAATTTTATTTCTATAAAAATTTTGTTTTACAGAATTTTTCAAAATTTTGCTTCTATAGAAAATTTTTGTCAAGATTTTATTTTATTATTTCATCAAAAATTTTGTCAAAATTTTATATTCTATAGAAAATTTTGTCAAAATTTTATTTCTGTTAGAAAATTTTGTCAAAATTTTATTTCTATAGAAAATTTTGTCAAATTTTTTTTTTCTGTAGAAAATGTTGTCAAAATTGTTTTTTCTATGGAAAATTTTGTCAAGATTTTATTTCAATAGAAAATTTTGTCACAATCTTATTTCTAGAGAAAATTTTGTCAAAATTTTATTTCTATAGAAAATTTTGTCAAGATTTTATTTCTATAATAAAAATTTTGTCAAAATGTTTATTTCTTATAGAAAATTTTTTGATCAAAAATGTTAATGTTTTGCTAGAAAATTTTGTCAAAATTTTATTTCTATAGAAAATTTTGTCAAAATTTTATTTCTGTAGAAAATTTTGTCAAAATTTTATTTCCTAGAAAATTTTGTCAAGATTTTATTTCTATAGAAAATTTTGTCAAAATTTTATTACTATAGAAAATTTTGTCAAAATTTATTGCTGTAGAAAATTTTGTCAAAATTTTATTTCTATAGAAAATTTTGTCAAGATTTTATTTCTATTATTTCTATCAAAAATTTTGTCAAAATTTTATTTCTATTAAAAATTTTGTCAAAATGTTATTTCTGTAGAAAATTTGTCAAAATTTTTTTCTATAGAAATTTGTCAATTTTTTTTTCTGTAGAAAATGTTGTCAAAATTGTTTTCTAGAAATTTTGCAAGATTTATTTCTATATTGAAACTTTTATCAAAATTTTATTACTTATAGAAAATTTGTCAAAATTTTATCTTCTTATTAGAATTTTTTTTCAAATTTATTTCAAATATAGAAAAATTTTTCAAAATTTTTTTCTATAGAAAATTTTTCTCAAAATTTCCTTTCATATAGAAAATGTTTGTCTCAAATTTATTTCTATTAGAAAATGTTGTCAAAATTTTTTCTATAGAAAATTTGTCAAAATTTTTTTCTTAGAAAATTTTGACATTTATTTTTTTAGAAAATTTAGTCAAAATTTTATTCTATAAAACAAATTTGTCAGAATTTTATTCTAGTAGAGAAATTTGTCAGAATTTGATTTCTCATACGACAGGTTTAACATTTTACTTTCTATAAAATTTTCAAAATTTTATTTCTTTTGTAGAGTTTGTAAGGCTTGAGGTCATGTTGTAATAAAACAAAATAAAATCTTAGTTTTTTATAGTGTTTTATTTTTAATTCTTTTTCCAATATTTCGAACACCATCGTTGTCTCTCCTCAGGGAAATTAAATTTTTAATATTTTTAATAAGACAAAGTGAGTTTATACTGTAAGACTATAAAAAAATAAGATTTTATTTTGTTTTATTACAACATGACCTCAAGCCTTACAAACTCTACAAATAATTATACTAAAAGGTCAACCTACAACAACTACAAAAAAATATTTCTCTATAGAAAATTTTGATAAAATTGTTTTTTATATAGAAACTTCTGTCAAAATTTTATTTCTGTATTCATTCATAAATACAAGGGACTCCAAACTCCGATTTTCATACTGGCAATACTATACACAACTCTATTGAAACTATCCTATTTTACGATGGATAAGAAACCTCCATTACCTCCACCACAAGCTGTACACTCAACTATTCGAAATAAGCAATTTATTATTGAATTTATGAATTTTCCATGAACGAATAAAAATGCAAAACACCAGGACAATAGAAAATCGAAAAAATAGCAGTGGCAGCAATGTGATAACCAACAGGCAAAACAAAATGCAAAAATGCAATAAATGATTATGGGGTTTTATCATAATTGAATGCAATGAAAAATCATAGTCACCCGATTTTGAATACTACGCTAAGCACTTATGCATCATCATTATAAAAAGCAGTTGGTTTAATGGGAATTGTTTTGGAAGGAGATCAATTGAATTCGAGTTTATTCAAATGAGGTGACCCAAGCATATGACATCTGCTCTGGAGGTCTGGAGGTTAAAATTGTCGTGGGAGATTTTAATTCGGAAGCAGGAAGTGGAAGAACTTTAGCTTAACAGAAAATGGGTGCTAAACCAGAGTTTCATAATAGACTGAAGCCAACCTATGCTTCTTGGACTTCTCGGCATCTATACGTCAGCGGAACACATGGAGAAAAGCCAAATGATCACGTTGCAATTGCACTCATCCAGAGTGGTTGGATAAACCTTCACTAATGTGTACTACGATCTGTCATTACAACAACACCTGCCCGAAACCGCCAAACATGACTTCCACCTGTTCCAAAAAGCACTTCCGTCGTTATCATCGCAGTGATATCAGAATTTTGACCAGCACTTGGAAGAGTCGATCTCAGATTCACACAACTGTGCACGATTATTGCTTTGTCGAGCGCTTACTCGGAAGCGTCAAGTTGTTGATCAAGGCAGCAAAAGGTGTAAACGAAACCCCGAACCCCTAAAACAACTTTCAGTACATCCTAATCGTACTCCAATGATGGACAAATGGCTCCACGGCTACCCCATCTGAAGTCTGATATCTTGAACTAACCTTTTCACTCCACCCTGACACTTACATCACTTGGACCTGAAATCAATGTTAATCAGGACACATCCAGGAAAGTCAACTCCTTTTCTCAATCTGGACATTGTTAATAAGATTGATAAGTCTTTACTTTCTTAGATTGCCACCACACAGAGAGAAGTCATAGCATTACTTCGGATCCACTCAGCTGTGATGGACAATTAGGTTTGTGGAGCGTATACCCAGAATACTAACGTCGGATGAAGTCAGCAGAATAACTAAACGAGTTTTCCGAACCCTCAAATCCCACATCGATTATTAGGATGAATTTTGACAGATTGCTGACTCTAGAAAGGATCTTCCATTAATCAAAACTTGATAGTCGATATTAGTGATAAGAGAATAAAGACGTTCTTGAGGAAAGCTCACACAAAAGAGAGTCAAAAGGCCAGTTATTCTTACTAGTAGAGTACTGTAGTGCAGTTAAATCCACCAACCGTCAGTGAGGAAACAACTCGACTACTTAAAGATACCAAATCGATGCTATCCCATCTGAGATCTGATATCTTCAGTTATCCCAAATGCTACTTCCTCCAACGGAATCCAATAATTCAGAATGAATTCCGGTAATATGGACCTTCGCCT
>PGFW01028805.1:12523-25458 GCA_003123925.1 Haematobia irritans
AAAATTTTTCTTATTAAAAAATAAAATTGTTGACAAAAATTTTCCATAGGAAATAAACCTTTTGAAAACGATTTTTCTTACAGAAATAAAATTTTGACAAAATTTTCTATAGAAATAAAATTTTGACAAAATTTTCTAAAGAAATAACATTTTGACAAAATTTTCTATAGAAATAAAATTTTGACAAAATTTTCAATAGACATTAACATGTTGACCAAAATTTTTCTATAGAAAAACCTTTTGACAACATATTCTATAGAAATAAAATTTGACAAAATTTTCTATAGAAATAAAATTTTGACAAAATTTTCTAAAGAAATAAATTTTTGACAAAAATTTTCTATTAAGAAATAAAATTTTGACAAAATTTTCTATAGAAATAAAATTTTGACAAAATTTTCTAAAGAAATAAAATTTTGACAAAATTTTCTATAGAAATAAAATTTTGACAAAATTTTCTATAGAAATAAAAATTTTGACAAAATTTTCTAAAAGAAATAACATTTGACCAAATTTTCGATATTTAGAAAATTAAAATTTGAACCAAAATTTTCAATAGACATAACATGTTTGACAAATTTTCTATAGAAATAAAATTTTGACAACATGTTCTATAAAAATAAATTGTTGACAAAATTTTCTATAGAAATAAAATTTTGACAAAATTTTCTAAAGAAATAAAATTTTTGACAAAATTTTCTATAGAAATAAAATTTTGATAAAATTTTCTATAGAAATAAAATTTTGACAAAATTTTCACTCGTACGTCGACGATATTTTTTATCAATCACTTTTTTTTTATAAATGAAATAAAATTTTTCTATAAAAATAAAATGTTGACAAAATTTTCCATAGAAATAACCTTTTGACAACATTTTCTACAGAAATAAAATTTTGACAAAATTTTCTATAGAAATAAAATTTTGACAAAATTTTCTAAAGAAATAACATTTTGACAAAATTTTCTATAGAAATAAAATGTTTTGACAAAAATTTTCACTCGTACTTCGGACGATATTTTTTATCAATCAACTTTTTTTTTTTATCAATGAACTAACTGTGACTTTCGAAAAATATTCAAATTAAATTTAAATCCACTTAAATTATCACATATATCATAACCATAATTTATATAAAAAACATATGCACTAACTTATAATACCCTGTTCCACAGTGTGGCGCAGTGGTATAAACAACACTTCAAAATATATTAAATTTTCGAATTTGAGCACAGTTCAGCATAACCATTTAACCCTGGACAGTCATCCTTTCGTCAAAATGACGACGCATAATTTCATTTTCGATTTAAAAATTGCATTTTGGTCATTGGCGAAATAATAAATTTAGTTATAGCAAAACAACAATTTATATTGAATTTTTGTCTATACTAATTAAAACAAATTGAATTAGAAATTAACTCAATTTTTTTGGTTCTCATTTTTGCTCACGATGCAAATTATAACGTCTGAAAAAAAGGCGTAGTCAAATTTGACGAAGGATTGACGTTAGTGTACAAAAAAATAAAGATGACTTTCCAGGGTTAACCAATTTATCTTTCTCAATCAGTCATTCATGACATTAGCTAGTGAAATTTAGTTAAAGCATTAAAGTAATATTCAGTTGAGTTTGTTTAAACATTTCCGAATAAACAAACAATTGATTTAACCATACCCAAATCTATGAGATCACATTATTCTTAAATCGCTATAAAAAAATTTAAAATACAGATATCTCGTTCGTAGACGATTTTTATTATGTTACAACCTATTTTGAAAAGAATGGCAATCTTTTTAACGATCATAGGTCGTTTTCATTTCATTTTTAGGTATTTAAAGCTTTAATTTAAACAGCAATCATCATCAGAATTTCCTTCTTAGCCAAGTGTTTGCTTATATTTCTTGATACTTTTCGAGAAAAATCTGTTAAAGGAGCAGAAGAAAGATTAAAAAACACAACAAGGATTTTTACACTGGGAGGAAATGATTTTTAGGGCCTTCATTTGCATACATTATATGACACATTGTATTCTACTAAGTGTCGTTAAATGAACACTGGAGGTCACATTCAATAGAAAAGCTGAACTTCGCAAACCTGCTTCCTCTCTTAGTGAGCATGCCAAAAAGTGTTGGGGAAACATAAACATGGGACTTGGGGAAATATAAACATGGGACTTATGGGACAACCACTTATCAATTTGTGGCCTCGATTTTGGACTCCAGTATAGGCGGAACCCAATGTTAGAAATCTCCAGGCGATAAAATGCACTAATTTATCGGATAGCGACCGGCTGTAACCCCAGCACTATATCAATATCTGAACGCACGATTCTAAAAGTGTTTATATAATTCATAGTTTTGCCGATTTTATGGCCTTTCACATCTCAACTCCGAACATGTTGGCGATTAAACCAAAGCCAGTAGTAATGCTTCCTAGTTATTCGTATGTCATCTCATTGTGCCAGTCATAGTACTCGTAAATTAAAATCTCAAATTGAGGAGGGAAAATACGACATTATCCTCCTCTTCGTCTCTCGTCTTTCCTGACGTCATCCATCAATGATCTTTGGTCAATAACAAAACCATACTGCCTATCTTCCTTATTTCGTTCCAGATACCAAAACAAAAAAGTATTACAATTTTTTCTTAAGCCCGAGCATTCAAACCGCCGAGCCATTTAGTCAGCCACTTAGCCACTCATTTAGATGGTCGGCTACGCAAAAAAAGGGCCCCCTTGATACTTAACGACTGCCACAGCGTAGTTAATCTCTTTGGAGACAAAGGCATGCTGCTGCTGCCTTTTGAGAATTTCTCCTTTTTAGGTTTGTGGTCTACCATCAGCAGCAAGCAATTTATAGTCAGTCAATACGTCGTCTGATAGTCAGGCCTTTGGCCCCGAATCAACTACGTAGTTGAAGGCGGGTTTATCACATGTCACAATTAACTACCACCATAGAATTAATGACTTTTTGTGCTTACCAACTGCAAACTGCAAAGCAAACAAGGATATACACTATGGTCGGTTACAAAGGCACCAAAGAGGTCTTAACTATTCCCGTCTCTCTAATCTTAGCCGGAGCTTACACTCATCCCTGCGTTAGGTCCACATGTAATTGCCAATACCTTCAAACTTTATGGAAATATGCTCAATGTGGGTTTGTCGGTCAATTATCTTAACACTACGCAAATTGTGATTGTGCGGCATTCGACTGTGGTTCTTGTGCTATTATTGTCTAATTAAATTAACTAGATTTTATTTAATTAAATAAAGAAAAAGCTTAAATTTTAAATTAAATTTAATTAAATATATGAATCAATTTATTTAAATTAATTAAATTAAATTAATAAATTTAAAATAAAATAAAGTCAAAATAATTTATATTTAATTAAAGTATATAACATAAAATGAATTAAACTATAAAATTAGAATATATTGCTTTGCTGTAAATTCATGTTAATTATTAAATTACTTAATTAAATTCAATAAAAAACTAAGCGTTCAATTACATTAAATTATTTACATTTACTGAAACTAAATTTAAAGTTATAAAAACTTAATGTCAAATATATTAAATAATAAGTACAGGAAAGTCTAAAGTCGGGCGGGGCCGACTATATTATACCCTGCTATATATAAAAGGTTTGTCCCAAATACATACATTAAATTATCACTCGATTTGGACAGAATTTGATAGACTTTTACAAAATCTAAATTAGACTCAAAATTTTAATCGCGCTAATGGACTAGGGTGGAAAACACAATGTTAGTAAAAAACAAGGAAATGTTTGGTTTATTTTGACCATTTTTGCGAAATCAGAAAAACATATATATTTTTGGGAGCTATATCTAAATCTGAACCGATTTCAACCAAATTTGGCAACCATTAGCAACAATCTGCTAATTCTAACTCCCTGTGGCAAAATTTCAACTAAATCGCCGAGCAAAAAATAGCCTCTTGGTCATAGTTGAGTGTAAATCGGATCGAAAGCTATATATGGAGCTATATCTAAATCTGAACCGATTTCACACCAAATTTGGCACGCATAGCTACCAACTGCTCATTTCTACTCCGCTGCCGCCAAAATTCAATTAAATCGGAGTAAAAGATTGGCTCTGTGTCTCATGAGTGTACAATCGGCGCGAAAGGCTCTATATGGGAGCTATATCTTAAATATGAACGATTTCACCAAATTTGACGCACGCATAGCTATAATGCCTAATTCTACTCCCTGTGCATAATTTTCAACTGAAATCGGAGCCAAAAAAATTGCCTCTGTGACAAAGGAGTGTAAATCGGAGCGGAAAGCTATATATGGGAGCTATATCTAAATCTGAAACGATTTGGATGATATTTGCAAGTTTCTTCAGAGACTCATAAAAGTATTGGGGATTACGCGAAATTTGACACCGCATAGCTATAATGCTAATTGTACTCCCTGTGGCAAAAATTTCAACTAAATCGGATGCAAAAAAAATTGCGCCTCTGTGGACAAGGAGTGTTAAATCGGGCGAAAGCTACTATATTGGGAGCGTATATCTAAATCTGAACCGATTTGCTATGATATTTTGCAAGTTTTTCGAGACTCATAAAGATATTGGGATGTACGGAATTGAGGGAAGATCGTTGATATACACGCCAATTATGACCAGGATCGGCTGAAAAAATATTATATGGCGCTATATCTAAATCATGAATCCGATTTTTTTCCAAAATCAATAGGATCGTCTTTGAGCCGAAACAGGACCCCCCCTATACAACATTTTAGGCACAATCGGACTAAAAACTGCGAGCTTACTTTGCAGCACAAAGAATACCATCAACAGACAGACAGACAGAACAGACAGACGGACATCGCTAAATCGACTTCAGAACTTTAATTCTAAGACGATTGGTATACTTAAACGATGGTCTCAGATTTTCCTTCTTGGCGTTACATTACAAATGCACAAACTATTATACCCTGTTAACCACAGTAAGTGCGTGAAGGGTATAATATGAATTAAATTATATTCAACTAAACGAAATAAAAATTATTTTTAAATTAAATAAATTTAAATAAAATACTAATTAATAAAACTACTTTACATTTAAACCGAAAAAAATACATAATCCTAAATCACTGTTACTAATATATTCAAACTTTGAATAATTGAGGTTAAATTTATAATGAGTTTACATAATATTATGTATTAATAACTAATTCAAATTAAATGCTATATTACACACAAATTAAATTATATTAATTTAAACCATATTAAATAAAATAATTAAAATTAAATAAAAATAAAGATAGAAAAAATAAAAAAAAAAAAATTATACATATAAATTAATTACAATTAATTAAAATAAGTTTAAATTAAATAGGCTATATACTAACTTAAATGCAATAAAATAAAAATAAATTAAAAAAAAAATAAATTCAATCGCATTAAATGACGTCTTAATTAGTTTAATATAATAAAATAAATTTTAAATTTAAAACTAATTTGTAATTTAAATTTAAAATTCAAATTCATATTATTTAATTATTAATCATATTATTTTCAATTATTGAAATTAAATAAAAATAAATTAAAGAAAATAACAATGATGACATCATAAATTAATTAAACAATAACAATTAAAATATTATTTAATTAAATAAGTCATATTAACTTAAATACAAAAATAAAAAAATAAAACTAAAATTAATTAAAGTAATAAAGATTTCAATTCAATCGAATTAAATGACGTCTATCCTAAAATCACTTATACTAAATTATATTAACTTGAATGAATTGAGTTTAAATTATAATATAGTTATATAATATTATTGTATTAAAACTACATAAAATTATAATCTAAATTACTACCAAATTAAAATTATATTTAATTTAAACCAATTAAATAAAAATAATTAATCAAATAAAAATAAAGATTAGAAAAAATAAAAAAATAAAAATTATACAGTATAAATTAATTACAATTAAAATAAAGATAAATTTAAATTAAATAGTGTTATATACTAACTTTTAATACAATAAAAAAAAAAAAAAAAAATAAATTAAAAAAAATAAATTCCAATCGCATTTAAATACGCAATTAGTAATAATAAGAATTTAATATAATAAAGTAAATTTAAAATTTAAAACTTAATTTCTGCATGCATTAAATTGTGTTATAAACATTAAATTAAGGAAATAAATTAAATTATTTACTAAGTTTATTTAATTGCCCTAATTAAACCAGAATAACTTAATGCCATTATATTAAACTAATTAAATACATTTACAATATTACATAAAATAAAATGTATTTACTTAATTTAAATGAAATAAAATAAAAATAAATTGAAATATTAGTTCAATTAAATGACATAAAATAAATTCAATTAAATTTAATAATATTTAAATTAAATTAGAATAACATTAATATCAAACTAAATTTAATTTACTTAAAAAAAAATCAAACAAAATTAATTTTAGTTCTGTTAATTAAATTAAATTTATTAAAATTATTTTAAAAATAATTTTTATTAAATAAAACTAAGTTAAAAGTTATATTGAGATCGATTAAATTAAAATCAATCTAAACTAATAATTCATTAAATTAAGATTGATATGAAGTTATATCTATAGTAAAAATTAAAATAAGCCTAAATTAACGAATAACAAATATTCAATATTATTCTAATTAATTCAATATAACTAAATAATTTTCGAATAAAATGAATTTAGTTTTTTTATAAGATGAATTTAAATATATATAAATGGTTGTATTTTTTAACGATAAAACTAAGTTCAATTATGATTAAAATCAGTAAGTAAATTAAATAAATTTAAACATTGTAAATGCGTTAAAATTTAAATTAATTAAGGTAATTATATTAAATTAGACTAAATGAAAAGATTAATTGATAATATGGTTAGTAAAGTGGCAGCCCGATCAGTTTCTGGCTCACTTTGGGGTTAAGTTACAGTGAACAGCGCCCGAGTGTATCAGGCTCACTTAGACTATTCAAGTCCATTGTGATAAATAACATAATAATGTAATAACATATTATAAAAATTAAGTTAATTTAATTTCATAAAACTAAATTTAGTTTTGTTAATTAAATTAATTAAAATATTTATATTAAATTAAAACCTTGTTCAATATGATAACAAATGGAGTTAAATAAGAAACAAACTATATATGGCCGTAAGTCTTCCGGCCAGGCCGAATCTTATGTACACCCTCAAAAAGAAGCTCGCGTTCTGTAACATATACGTCCCAAACATATTTTGCTTCAAAGATATACATTTCTCGGGGGTATGCCAAAACATTTATGATGTTTTGAATCGTTCTTCATATATAATATGGTTTGGAAAGCATAATTGTCTTAAACAATAATATGTGCTTGGGTAGTCTAAGTTCCAACATTTTGTATTTTGCCATCCAAATTCAATAATGTGGTGTCTTCCAAAAAAACAATATGGTTATTAATGTGAACATATATATGTTTGGAAAGCAATTTTGCACCAAAAAATATTATATGCTTAAAAAAAAATTTCTCCCTTGTGCTCAAATTTTATTTATTATTCTATATATTTACAATCATAATGAATTATGAAATAAACGGTAATATAGGTCTAACAACAATAGGTTTTCGAAGCTGAATTGGCTCAAAATTTTGTTTCTGCCTAATTGTATATTCCCCCCACATCTTGCTCACTTCCACGACATTTTTTAGTTCTTAAGCGCAACCTTTTTCTGTAATACAACATCGCGTGTAGAAGAATTATTCCAATTTTATGATTTTTATTTTAATTTTACCTTTTGCCGGACGGGGATTCCGAACAGCGGACCACACATGTAAGGATCAAAGAAGTAGCTGATCAATTGCCCAAGGAAAATAAAATGTTAATTTTGTAATAACGAAGCAGCAACCCCACCAACTTAAATTCAATATCCGCTCCCGTTAAATAAGCGCTCAAGTGATCCTAAACACATAATTTATAGGTATTTCTAAATTAATATATTGTTTGCATCAAGCATATTATATTTACAACATTTTATGTCCCACAATAAATTTCTAACATATTAACATATATGTCCCCAACATGATTAATGCTAGTTATGAACATTATGAATGATTGCACTCAAAATATTGTGTTTAAAATCTAGTGATTCCAAAATATAATGTTCTATAGCGCAAACATATAGAAAAACAGTAATTTCTTCATCCGGTGTATATATTAGACAAAAACGGTATGTGTAGGTAAGTCTCCACAATAATTACGAATCGATATGGGACTTTTGCACGCGAGAGGGCGAGCCAGGGAATTGAAATATGAGTGTCGCTTATTGATGGGGGCATTTTTAATTTTACAATTATGAATTGTATGGAACCAGTTTTTGTGCGATTGGGACGATTTAACTGAAGGCTATATATAACTATAGACCGATATGGACCTAGACTAGGCATGGTTTGTTAAACGGTTCAATAGACTAAGCACAATTACCCAAGAGGGCCTCCAAAACAAATCTCGGGATCGGTTATATGGGGAGCTATATATGATTATGCCGACTAGATATGGACACTTTTGACATGCGTGTTAAATATCATATACTACCACCACGCTTACCAAATTTCAACAAGTCGGCGTGAATTTTTGCTTCTCCAAAAGCACCGGAGTCAAATCTGGGGATCGTTTTATGGGCGTTATATATAATTATTGGACTGGATATGAACCAATTCCTGCATGGTTGTTGGATACCATATACTAACATCACGTACCAAATTTAAACCGAATTGTATGAATTTTGCTCTTCCAAGGGGCTCCGGAGCGTCAAATCTGAGGGATCGGTTTATATGGGCGCTATATATTTAATTATGCGACAATCCTGCCGATCAATTTTTGCAGGTGTTTGAGTCATATATTAACACCACGTACCAAATATCAACCTGAATCCAGGTTGCAATTATGGTCTTTCCAAGAGGCTCGGAGGTCAAATCTGGTGATCGGTTTATATGGCGGCCTAATATATAATTATATCGATGTGGACCAATTTTGATTTTGACAAAATTTCTTATAGTAGAAATAAAATTTTGGGGATTATTGTGGGGATCGGCCTATATATAAACTATAGACCGATATGACCAATTTTGGCACGGTGTTTTAGCCGGCCTATATACTAGTAAGCGTTACTAAATTTCACCACGTACCAAATTTCAACCGGATCGGATGAATTTTGACCCTCAAGAGCTCCGGGGGTCACATCTGGGGATCGGTTACAATGAAAGGCTACATATAATTATGGAGCCGATATGGCACCAATTTTTTGCATGGTTGTTTAGCAGACCATATATAAACACCACGCTACCAAATTTTTCAACCGGATTCGGCGTGTACTTGTTGCTCTTCCAATCTTCAAAGTCGGGGATCCGTTATATATGGAGCTACATATAATTATGGACGGATATGGACCAATTCCTGCATGGTGAGAGACCATATACTAACATCATGTACCATATTCTAACATGCCGGATCGGATTAAATTTGCTTCTCTTAGAGGCTCCCCAAGCCAAATCTGGGGATCGGTTTATATGGGGGCTATATATAATTATCGACAGATGTTGGCCAATTTTTTGGATGGTTGTTAGTGACCATATACTAACACCATGTAACCGGATCGAATGAAATTTGCTTCTCTTAGAGGCCAAGCCAAGCCAAGTCGGGGGATCGGTCTATATGGGGACTATATATAACTATGGACCGATGTTGACCAATTTTTGCACGGTTGTTAAAGACCATATACTAACATAATGTACCAAATTTCAGCCGGATCGGATGAAATTTGCTTCTCTTAGAGGGTCTGCAAACCAAATTTGGGGGTCCGTTTATATGGGGGCTATACGTAAAAGTGAACCGATAGGGCCCATTTGCAATACCATCCGACCTACATCAATAACAATTACTTGTGCCAAGTTTCAAGTCGATAGCTTGTTTCGTTCGAAAGTTAGCGTGATTTCAACAGACGGACGGACGGACGAGCATGCTCAGATCGACTCAGAATTTCACCACGACCCAGAATATATATACTTTATGGGGCCTTTGAGCAATATTTCGATGTGTTACAAACGGAATGACAAAGTTAATATACCCCCATCCTATGGTGGAGGGTATAAAAAATTAAAATGGATTAAATAAAATTGAATTATGTTATATTATATTATATTAAATTAAATGAAACTAAATAATATTGAATCAAATTACACAAAATTAGATTATTATAATTTAAACCAGATTGTCAAATAAATAAAACTATGTTAAATTAAAACTAAATTAAAATAAATGTACATTAATTAAATTAAGTTAAATTTAAATTATATTAAATATATTAAAATTACATTACATAAATTATGTTCAAAGATTTAAATTTAAATTCAATACATAAAATTAAAAATTAACAATTTTAAATTTATTTAGTTAATTTTAATCATACGATAAAACATTCTTAGATATTATAATTTTAAACAGATGGACAAATAAATAAAACTATGTTAAATTACAATTAAAATAAAATAAGTGTACTTTGATTAAAGTAAGTTAAATTTAAATTACATTAATAAAATTAAGTAAATATATTAAAAAACAGTTAAATGTAAATTCATTACATTAAATTAAAAATTAACTAATTAAATTAATTAGTTAATTTTAATCATTCGATAAACATCTCTTGTAGTTATTTGGAACTAACTAAATTAAATTAGATTAAATAAATTTAAATTAATTACATAAAGATAGATAGATTTAATGGAAATATATTAATATTCATAAATAAATTATATTATATTCTATTTAAGTTTGTTGAACTAAATTATATTAATAAAATCTATTCAATTCAATAAATCTTAAAATTTTTTGCGGGTGAGGATAGAAAATGCTTTATACACCTGACAGTGTTTCCACTCGTGTGCCGGACTCAAAATGGCTACCGGCTAAAAACCCATCTCTGTCCCCTCGGGGTATGATTACCACCTTGGAACCGCATCTCCTTCTAGTCCGCATCCAGATTCGAGAAATTTTCCTCCTGCGGATAACGTGTTCCAGAAATATCCCTATGGCCCTCCAATTCTTCTTACTATGTACCATCTTTTAGACTATATTTCTCGGAGAGACACTGTTCAATTTGTCTTCCAGCGTTGTCTGCCGGCTCTGCCACCGGCTACATGTAAGAATGTATGTTCGGCATCATCCGCGACCTCTTCTTTTTCGTATATACAGTTCCCTGAGCTGCATTTCCCCATGCGATGCAGATACTTTCGAAAGTATCCGTGACACAGAGCATGCTCTGTGGTCACGGATACTTTCGAAAGTATCTGCATCGCATGGGGAAATGCAGCTCAGGGAACTGTATATACGAAAAAGAAGAGGTCGCGGATGATGCCGAACATACATTCCTTACATGTAGCCGGTGGGCAGAGCGGCAGACAACGCTGGAAGACAAAATTGAACGTGTCTCTCCGAGAAATATAGTCTAAAAGATGGTACATAGTAAGAAGAATTGGGAAGCCATAGGGATATTTCTGGAACACGTTATCCGCAGGAGGAAAATTTCTCCGATCTGGATGCGACTAGAGGGATGCGGTTCCAAGGTGGTAATCTACCGAGGGGACAGAGATGGGTTTTTAGCCGGTAGCCATTTTGAGTCCGGCACACGAGTGGAAACACTGTCAGGTGTATAAAGCATTTTCCTATCCTCACCCGCAAAAAATTTTAAGATTTATTGAATTGAATATGATTTTATTAATATAATTTAGTTCAACCAACTTAAATAGAATATAATATAATTTAATTTATTGAATATTAATATATTTCCATTAAATCTATCTATCTTTATGTAATTAATTTAAATTTAATTTAATCTAATTTAATTTAGTTAGTTCCCAAATAACTACAAGAGATGTTTATCGAATGATTAAAATTAACTAATTAAATTTAATTAGTTAATTTTTTAATTTAATGTAATGAATTTACATTTAACTGTTTTTAATATAATTTACTTAATTTTATTTAATGTAATTTAAATTTAACTTACTTTAATCAAAGTACACTTATTTTATTTTAATTGTAATTTTACATAGTTTTATTTATTTGTCCATCTTGTTTAAATTATAATAATCTAAGAGATGTTTATCGTATGATTAAAATTAACTAATTAAATTTAATTGGTTAATTTTTTAATTTTATGTATTGAATTTAAATTTAAATCTTTGAACATAATTTTATGTAATGTAATTTTAATATATTTAATATAATTTAAATTTAACTTAATTTAATTAATGTACATTTATTTTAATTTAGTTTTAATTTAACATAGTTTTATTTATTTGACAATCTGGTTTAAATTATAATATAATAATGTTAATTTTGTGTAATTTGATTCAATATTATTTAGTTTCATTTTAATAATATAATATAAGTATAACATAATCAATTTATTTAATCAATTTAATTTTTATACCTCCACCATAGGATGGGGGTATATTAACTTTGTCCATTCCGTTTGTCAACACATCGAAATAATTTGCTCAAAGGCCCATAAAAGTTATATATATTCTGGGTCGTGGTGAAATTCTGAGTCGATCTGAGCCATGCTCCGTCCGTCCGTCGATCTGTTGAAATCACGCTAACTTTCAACGAAAAGACGACTTGAAACTTGGCAGGCATAGTAATTTTGTTATCCGAGAAATAGGTTCGGAATGGATGCCAAATGGGCCCGTATCGGTTCACTTTTACGTATAGCCCCATATAAACGGACCCCCAAAATTTGGTTTGCAGAACCCTCTAAGGAAGCAAATTTCATCCCGATCCGGCTGAAATTTTGGTACATTAATTGTTAGTAAATATGGTCCTTTAACAACCGTGCCAAAAAATTGGTCAACATCGGTCCATCAGTTTACTATATAGTC
>PGFW01028813.1:709-14676 GCA_003123925.1 Haematobia irritans
AAACAAAATTTGTTATTGTAAATAGTAGGCTCGGACTTTTGCAATTGTTATGTTGTTCATGTTGTATTTCTTGGCTTTTCTTAGCATTTTTAATCCATGACACGTACCAAGTACAATCAGTCTAAACCTCCTCTTAAAAATAAGTTTCCCAAGAAATATAATACTAAAAGTTACTTTGAAAAGCTGTGGAAGTTTGGCCTTTAGAAGAAAAGAAACCACAATACGAGTCGCCAATGCCAAAATGTACCTTTCTACATTGGCACAACTTTTTGTTGTGTCGATGAATAAGGACTGTCAAAATAGAAAAATTAAAACGAACTTAAAGTCCAAAATTTTGATTTTACACTTCCCAGTCATCATCACACTAGACTTAGAGACACTTAAATTAAATGTTTATATATCCATAGTACTATCCTCTAATTTTGCACAGGCCAAATTCTATAAAACACAAATATCCCTAAAGAAGAAACCGAAATGTTATAGGATTAATGTGGCACAAAATATAGCCATTTTTAGGTACAATGGATGACAAGCCCATATAAAAGTTTATTCGTAGATTTTATAGCCTTACTTCCGGATCAAAAAGTAACACTTTCATTGTTTTATTCGGCAAGACTGTTCTTGCGGGAATATGTGGTTTTACTACCCATCACATAGACCTGAGACAGAACGTTTGGATTTCTATCGGCACAAGGTTGGTACTAGGCCTCCATAAAGCCCTCTGAAGTGTTCACCTTTCGCCCTTCTATTACATTACAATTTTTCCGATTTGCATAAATAAAAAATTTTGAGTTTTTAGGATCCCAACAGCGCAAATAGGGTGTGCTATTATCTGCCTCGCTCGTCTTTGCCAAAACTCCCAATTTTTGGCATAAGGTCACCAAGACTCCATGACTATGTGCATCGCTAAATTGAACACCTTTTCTTATTGATCAACCCCACACCACTTGTTTATGGGATTCTTATCCCTCTTGAAATAAGAAAGTCGTAACCATCTATTTTTTATTTTGGGTATACCACTTCGCAACGTTCGGTTTGTACTCCCAATTCTGGCTTCACTTTGAAGCGGATTAAGATAACTCGGATAAATTAGGGTCGCTTTAAAGTCGAGTTTTTTTGATGTAATTTCTGATATGCGTTTATGAACCCGCTCGTACAGGAACAACATTCCTTCCCCCCGACATTATGCACGGCTTCTATGGGCAATGTCGGTACCAACAGCCATAAAATGTTTTGCAGCTTTTCTAAAATAATTCGATTTCAAAGTTAATGAAGTGAATGTTCCGCAAATTAGTGTCCGAGCTTGTGTAGATATCAATATGGCCATTTTTTTCTGATGAATCAATACAAAAACATAAGTAAGGAAAGCTCTTATGAGGAAGAGAGTTTCTCGGGTAAACATTCCCCCAAGCGTTTGGTTCCGACTATATTGATACCCTGCCCACGCATTCTTGATAGAGAGATTTTAGCTACCCATTTGCGATACCATATCACATCCGTTAGTAAATGAAGTATGTCTTTCGTGATTTTGGAATACGCGGGCAATAACCAAAATTATCTCAACAACAGAATAATAGGATTTTAAAAAATGATGCCAAACAAAAAAAAGAAATAACACATACATTTAAAAAATTAATCAATATGAATATTCGCACACCGATAAATCCAGACAAGAAATTGATAGACTTCTAGACAAACAAATCTATAGAAGCTCATCGATAACAGATACGTCTTAAAGCTTTCCTCGGCTAGTGCGAACAAAATAGGAAGAGTTGGAAAGCAACAATGTTAGTAAAAAAAAACATATGGCAAACATTTAACTCTGAAGAAATTTTAAGCGAAACTTCGCAAAACATATTTATGATTTTATCGCCCTCAATATATATGTTAATAGAAGTTGAGGAAAATTAGATGTCATTTTTACCCAACTTCCCTAATAGCACTTATTGTTTTGGGTCAAAGGACAACCAATCCACGGACTGTGTCTATTCTCGTCTCCTTCTGGGTGTTGCAGGACAATGAAATGCACTAACGTTATGAATACCCATGGCTATTCAACAAATGCTAAGTTTCGTCTAGGTTTTCGTCACTGGGTGATTAAATGACAAATTTTTTTGCGGTTTCTAGCTCGAAAACAATCGATAATAAGCCGGTAAAGATTAATGAGCCCACGTTCATCCGGGGCGCCATCTTAATATTGTAACCGGTCCTGGGATAACTGTTTTAGTTCAAATACTGTTTTCGCGGCAGGTAAAATATTAGCTTAAGATTCCTCTACAATTACAAAATATGAGGTTGTTATAAATCTAGAATCGTCTTTTGCAGTGTATTAAACTTTAAATGCTATCAAATGGCCGACAACGGGAGTTTACGACCAATGCATGACTAGATAAATTTATTAATATATTTTTTCATCTATGGTCTATGTTCACACCTTTTTCCTTTCTGCAAACCGCGATCGGCTTGCTGGCAGACACTGTCCATGTCTAGAATATAAACGGCCCCGATAGTAAGATTCGGGCGCCAACTATACGTGTTAAAATTCGGCGCAAAACATGGATTTTGAACGAGACGATTATGAACGCACTACGAAGACCTACAGATAATTTACTATTGGACAACTTTGGTTAAATCATCGTGCGCGATTTCACAAATCCGAAAAAATTCTAGTGACCTATACTTGCTAGATTCCTTTTTTGGAAATGTTTCCATGTAAATGAAATATTTCAAGTAGAGGATACTTTTTTACCTTTTATGTTGCAACGTCATTGTAAGAACGTCTGAGCGCAAATAATTGTTCGGTGCGGCGCAGACAGCTCCATTAAATCAATCACCATGTTTAGTATCGGACCACTCCCAGTCTTGCCCACTACAAAGTGTGTTTACGCTATGTATCCTCTCTCAAATGCTCCATCCCACTTAAATGCGCACTGCACTTGGAAAATTATGTTTTTCACAACATCAATCATTAGAGAGACACGGGGGATTCTCTTCGTCACTGACGGACATTTAACATCAAGAAGTTCAGAGTTGTTTATAGTATTATGCTAACCACAAACAAGATATATATTGTTTTTCTGATTTCGAGACTCTATTTATACGACAATGGTCAAAATACCAAGCAATTTTCCTTGTCTGGGAAAAATCAATGGGGGCACTCTTCTCTAAAAGTTTTCTTGTGATTTTAAAGTTGTTAAAATGCCTTCTACTCCAATTTTCCGTAAACTTCTAATACATATTAAATCAGAGCCGATACACCCAATATATAATGAATTATACTTCCCCCCACTTTTTTTGTCGATACTCACTGTTTACCTATCTAAAATTGCGTATCAGAGTGTTATTTTTATTAATGTCCCACCCATTAATCTTTTTAGCATTCCCTTTATCTTTTCAACATTTAGTGGTATGACCTTACAATCCCCGAAGCTCTTGAGGGAGTTAAGAAGAAAATTATTTCTCGAACATTGTGTAGTCATCCGAATCTTTTTTATTTTTATATTTATTCCTAATATTTACCTTTTTTTGCCTAGGGTCTTATAGATTTTGTAACGAAGTCTATTCAAATTCTGTCCAGGGACGGAATTCTCGCGAGTGAGAAATATCAGTTCGAATTGTAGTGGTACCTTCATAATAGTTCTACATCCCATAGATGTCCACCAACTTGTATCATTGAAAGCGAATAATGATTTGAAAGAGTCTTTAATGGGGCCTTACCGAAAATACTGTAGATCCATCAATTCTAGCAACCCAGTGGAGTTAAGGAACAAGAGATACAGAGATGTTGAAATTTTTCATAAATATAGTCCGTGTAACTACTACAGCACACAAGCAAACCAATTTAGACACACCATTCTTCCTTTAACTTGTCATATAATCTATTGTAGGGCTCACTTTTGAAAAAAGCCACACCCTCTGGTATTTTAGAAAACCTAATATCGCTGCCAAAATCCGCTAATGCACATACTATACTTAAATCATTTTCCAATCTAAGTATGTTTGCACCTATAGTGCGCTACATATAATTTTCTAAAATGTAAAATTATTATAATTATGCAATCCCCCAAATGCTCATATGCTAAATTTATGTATCATAACGTCAACAAATGACATTATCAGCTTTCCCCAGAACTAACTCAGATTTAATCAGTTTTTAACATATGATTAAACATATCATGATTACACCACCACAACAATGTCCACATTATAAGGCCCTTTACAAATATTAGTTCTTGGGCCGTATGGAAAGATTACGCGTCTCAAGTGATGCTGCACCGAACTTCCAAATTATATAATTTGTACGCCTCTACTCTAATTGAACATTCGGGGATTGCATAGAACTTGTACTAAAGCACTGTCATCCAACATTTCGAATTACTTGGGTGCGGTAACACTTGCCGATGGCAGAGGTATCCTAAAACTTCTTAAACCGTTTTCTCAATGTAAGTTCAGTCCATACGGAGCTAGTATAGCTAAACAAAAAAAAAAGCGATTAAATACGTATATTAATTAAGTGACAAAAATTTTCCTATAGAAATAAAGATTCCTGTTACAAAATTTCTCTATCCGAAATTAAAATTTTGACAAATTTCTATAAAAATAAATTTTTGGACAAATTTTTATAGAAATAAAATTTGACAAATACAATTGCTTCTATAGAAATTAAATCTTGACAAAATTTTCTTAGATAGAAATCTTTGACACAACAATTTTGATAGTTAGTATAACAATTTGACAAAAATTTTCGTTAGTAAATATAAAATTTTGACAAAAATTTTCTTAGAATAAAATTTGAAGAAATGTCTATAGAAATAAAATTTTTAGAGGATTATTTTTGGGAATCCGATATATATAACTATAGACCCGGCCATTACTGTCTGTTACTACACCAATGTACCCAATTTCAAACCGATCGGATGAATTTGCTCATCCATGATGACTCCGGAGTCAAATCTGGGGGATCGGGTTTATATGGGGGCTGTATATAATTATGGACCGATGTGGACGAATTTTGTGCCATGGTTGTTTATAGACCAATTACTAATACCATGTACCAAATGTTCAGCCGAATGGGGATTGAAAATTTGCTTTCGTAGAGGGTTCGCCAAGGTCAAATCTGGCGGATTGAGTTTACTATGGGGGCTATATATAATTTATGCGAGCCGATGTTGGCCAATTTTTGCAGGCGTTCTTAGAGAGCCATTTACTAGCAACCACTATACAAATTTTCAGGCGAATCGGGTTAAACTGCCTTCTCGTAGAGGCTTCCGGCAAGTCAAATCTGGGGGATCGGTTTATTGACTGGGGGCCTATATATAATTTATGGACCCGATATGGACCAATTTTTGCATTGGAGACATATACTAACACGATGTACAAAATTTCAAACCGGATGGATGAATGTTGGCTCCTCCAAGAGCTCCGCCAAACAAGATAAGAGCCGTCGGTGTTATTATTTTAGCGGGTATACCGTAAAAGTGATTGCCATATGGCCTCATATTGCATATATTATCCGACCTGAATTTCAATAACAAAACTACGTCTGTGCCAAGTTTCCAGTCGGATAGCTTGTTGCGCTTCGGATACACAACAGAGGGGGCGGGGGTGTTGTCGGTACGAATCGGACGGACAGCATGACGAATCAGAAATTTCACCCAACTTGTTTGCAGAATGTTATATTATACCTCACCACGTTTATGGGTCTTAGAGCCAATATTTCATGCGTGTACAATACAACGTGAATGAACAAAATCATAAACCCTTATTACCCTACCATACTTTATGGGGTTGGCCTCTTGGGTTTTATATAAAATACACTGAATCCCCAGTCTCAGAATAACACAAAAGGTTCGAGAGGGAAGGGTAATTTCCTTTGTCTAACATTTCATTCCGTTATGAAATAATATATTTTTCTTGGCTGCTTATTATTAAATAGCATTCTATTTTTCCAAATCGACATTCAATCTATTTCGGATATTCGACCAACTATGGAAATGCGAAATAAATATTTTTTTGTTTTTCAGATGTTTATTTTTTTCTTTTACTTCGGTTTTCTGAATGACTTTCTCTCTGTAACTTTATCACAAAAAGTATTTATTTATTATAATATTACTAAAGGAAAGAAAAGGGTGTTTGGCTCAGTTTTTTTCATATTAACTAACCATCGCTATGAAATACGTCTGTAAGTCGTCATAGGCGTAAACGTTCATACACAGGGCCCACAAACGTACTCGAATACAATACAAACTCTCAGGAAGTCTCGTCAAGCTAAAAAAACCGCCTAAGACCATAGGGACATATTTACCATTAGGATCAACAGCTACACGCCATATAGAACATAAAGTGAAGGCTATCTGCCCACTACCCACATTCCGTAATATCCTTTACGAAAGTCGTGTGTGCCAAAGAAACATATTCACTCACATAGCATAAAGCGGGTGTTGAAGAAGACCTCCAAATTAATGGCATATCATTAACATACTTTAGAGAGGCCATGGCTAGTTGTGTTAGTCATTTTTGAATTGGGCGCATTACTTTGTGTTAGTACATTCTCACATTCGTGACAAAATGAGACATTACAACCAAAAGGATTTGCAAATCCTGGATCAAATTTTTATCTAGGATACAATGAAAAGGAATCTTTGGTTGTAAGTTATTCAAAATTGGCATATTGTACTACTTAACCATACGAAGAGAGTACTAAAATTGTGGTTTGGTCGAAAAAACATGGGTACCCATTTATTGAGAATTTTCCATTTACTTATCATATATGGAGAGATGTTCAGAGGATATTGAACGCACAAAAAATATTTAGTAATGATAGTGCTTTGCTGTATTTGCTGAGAGTGGTGTGAAAATTTGAAAATATGATATATAATTATTTATTTTGTGGAACGTATGTGGTTGTGATAAAATAGCGTTACATGTTTCTTTGCTTCATTGAAAATCAGTCTTAGCGGTGCTCTTCAATTTTAAAACGCTTGACTGCCTGCGTTTTCAAGTCTCTCCCATTGAGAGCGGATTCATCGTATGACGCTCCAAATCGTGCATCTTTGCAATGATCTTAATTCTAATTTCATCTTTCAAATTCTTCTTTCCATTTAATTTTGATGGACTTTTGTGAATTAGTCATGAAGGTGGCGGACAATCCATCTTTTATTACATCTTTTCTAAAGTCAATTTTGGTATTTAGTGATTTCCGTAAATTAAATATTTTCCAGGCCCTAAGGCTAGTAACACTCACACATAAAGGTGGGTATTATTTAGTTATCGAGTTCTAGCCGCTAAAATACGTCATTTTTCTACTAAAAGTGAAAACTAAATAAGTTAAATATAAAAAGACATAAAATATATTTATTAATATTTGTGCCACAGATTTCCATTATAAACTTGGAATTGGCTGGGAGAAATACCCACCAAAGCAAATCATTGTCACAAAAATTATGGCTATTCATAAAAAGTGGACTTCACTTAAAGAAAAGTTAATCTTGAAAAATGGACGATATTTATAACTAAAGCCTTATGTCTATTTTTTAAGATACATATTATTACAAGGCAGAAAACAGCGTTAAAGCTTTATCTCATTGAAATTTACAACAAAATGTCAAATATTTGTTGAAAAGTTAACATTGCATGCAAGAAAGATATCTAATTTTTTCCGCTAAAAACTTCGAAAACTTCAATCAGCTACACCTTAAAAACCAGAAATAAGGACACTCACTGAATAAACACTTATTTTCCATATTTTATTTTGCAGAAATGATAATCGATAATAATGTCAAAGCTTATCTAATTAGTGGAAAAGTGTCGACTTTTCGAAAACCTATCGAATTTTTTAAAAGAATATTGGGCATAAAATCTACATTGTTTGTTAATGACCCGAAATTTAAAACGAATACCGCTAGTTCCGATTTTACTTCAATAATTTCAAGATACAGCACCACTTTTAAGCGAGGGCTTTCTTGTTAATCTGAATCTTTATGGAAAATATTGAGAAAAGGTAGACTTTTCGACTATTTTTGAAAACGTTTGCAGAAATGGAATTAAGGTCATCCCTTCTCACGGATTCTCTCTGGAATTTTTTGACGAAGGAATTTTGCTAACATCGTAATTTTTCGTCATTTCCTTTTAATTTTAGTTAAAACTGTATGAAACTTCATATTGTTACAAATTATATTCAACTGAATGTCTATACAAAAATATTATTCGTCACCTTTTTACTAATAAATTTTTTTCATAAATAAATGCGGCACCATTTTAGGCAAAATACTCGTCGCATTACATTTGTTCAATAATGAAATTTTGACCAATACAATTTGGCGTCATTTACAAAATTATACTATATTTGTAAAATCCTTGATCTTTGGCCCAACAAATTCGTTAATCCTACAAGACATGGACGAAGATGATATCTTTCTACATACTCTGATCTGTATTGTATCTCCAACCATATATTTTGCATTATTATTTTTGCAATGATAATATAAGGGCAGAGCCATTCCAGCTGGCGAACTTCTATACTTTAGAGGTGTGGGGGTGGGACCTACCAGTTCTGGACTATTTATCATCCTCCACCATATGATGCGGGGTATATTAACTTTTGTCATTCCGATTGTATATAATACATAGTGCGAAAAAGTATATGAGGGTCTAGAGATATTTCCGGTATACTAAGAAACCATCCCATTAATTTTCCTCCGATGGAAAGATATATTTTTGATTTTGAAATCCTATTAAACCAGAAAGCCTTCTTTGGAGTGAGCCCTTCTTTATATGTAACAATTCTGTAATACAATCTTTCCTCCCACAAAAAATAGGATCCGGCTGAAATTTGGCAACGTGTTGTAGTTAAGGCCATACCAGCTGGTGGAACTTCTATTATTTTAGAGGTGTGGGCGACTCCCTGTACTTTCGTGACTATTGCATCACTGTCTCCCATCTATTATGATGGGGTGCTTGTATATTACTTTGTCATTCCTTTAGCCTAAAATACATCGATTATTATGTATACTGGTCTAAGACCCCATAACGCGACCCACCAGAATGTAAATTTAGATTAACCACCCGAAGCCTTCTTTGCGGTTTTATGCATACCCTTTTGAGGCAGGAGCTCATGAAAAACTCCACAATTTCAGATCGGCTGCAAATTTGGTCAGGTATGTTGGATTTTTTTTTCTAGTTATAAGTCTCATGCAAAAAATTTTTTTTTACTCGGAGTAATCGGTCTCCCTACGCATAATCCCACTATAGATTCCCCGGGAAACCAAATCCAACCCAGATTTGATCTCCACAGCCTTTTTAGGAGCAAATTTTCATCCGATCCTCGTTGAAATTTGGAACGGTGTTGTAAGTTATATTAGTAATCTAAGAACTATGAAAAAAAACTAGGTCCATATCGGTTCATAGTTATATATAGACCCCATATTCAACCGATCCCCAGATATTGACCTCCAGAGCCTTTCTTGGGAGGAGGCACAATTCGTCCGAATCGGTTGAAATTTTGCTACATTGTGCTAGTATGGCCCCAATCACACCAGCCGCCTTTAAACAACAATAGCCAAAACAGTGCCGACTTCAAATTCTTGGCTCTTTGTTGTTATATATAAGCCCCAGATAATCCAATCCCCCACCACCACAAAAAATTCGTCTATATCCGTCCATTAGTATATATAGCCCCCGTATAAAGCGACCCCCATATTTCAATTCTGGCTCTCTACTTACCACGCAAAAGTTCATATTGGATTATAATTATTTGTAGACTTCCCTATATATACCGGTCAAGAATTGAATTATATATGTATTTAATCTGCTTTTTTATACCCTCCACCATAGGATGGGGTATATTAACTTTGTCATTTCCGTTTGCTAACACATCGACAATATTGATCTAAGACCCATAAAGTGTATATATCTGGTTTCGCTGAGCCTCCCTCGAAATTGTATGTAGTTCGAATGCGTTGCAGCATGGTCCGTTCCGTCTTTCGTCTGTTGAAATCCGCTAAACTTCCGAACTAGAACAAGTAATTCCGACTTCTTCTGAGAAAGTAAGGTCTTTGGCCCAACTACAAGTTAGGCAATGTTAATTATTGACTGTTAGTTGTTGACCGACTAATGGCTATTGCAGATAGTGCCGGACCATATCGCGTACACTTTTACGTATACCCCCATATAAACGGACACCCAAATTTGGCCCTTCGCGCCTGACATTGCTGCGTAAGAGAACGCAAATTTCATCCGCATCCGGCTGAAAATTTTAGGTACATGTGTTAGTATACTGTCTCTAATCTGAACCAAATTGCGCCAAAAAATTGGCTCCATTGATCGACGTGCGCCATAATATAACACTACCTCACGGCCCCCCATATAAAACGAGAATTCCACTCGATTCATCCTTCTCCCAAACATACTTTGAACGGGAGCTTCGCCGCTCTAAATTCGGGTGGACTTATCTTCAGAAATTTCATCCGATCCGGCTGAAATTTGGTACATGGTGTTAGTGGAATATCTCGGTCTCTAACAACCGTGCGAAAAAACTTGCTATTAGTACCACATACGCCGGTACACCTGATAAAATAATAATATTCCCAGTCATCAGCCCCCATATAACCCATCCCCATTTGGCTTGCGGAGCCTCCTTTAGAGAAGGCAAATTTCCGATTCTCGTATCCGTTGCTGAACATTTTTGGAATGCACTTGGTGATTGGTATGATGTTCTCTGAGAAAATATATCTTGCAAAAAATTTCTCACATCGTGTACCAACCTCCTATTTATAACCCAACCCCAGATTTGATACCCCTCCGAGTTTTAGGCCATTACATGTAGAAGATAAGCACCAATAAGAGTTTCGATCCCACAGACGATTGAAATTTCTGTCCCCGTAGTCCGTTGGTCCTTTCCCAACCCGATATTTTATTTTGTCCTCTTTACACGACTTGCCACACATTTAGCGTCCATATCGGTCCATAATTAAATATGAGTTATAGCCTCCAGTATAAGCCGATCCCAGATTCTCTCCTGAGCCTACGGAGCCTCGTAGAGGAGCTCGCATTAAAGCATCATTCCAAGACTCCGTTCGAATTATTGTGGCTACGTGGTAGCTTAGGTATTTATGCGTACTTCGGTATAACAAAACCTTACAAAGAATTGGTTCCATAATCGGTCCATAATAGCCGGCCCCCTAATATGATTAGTGCCCCCCTCAAATTTACTATAGCAATCGATTACCCACAGATTTAAGAATACGCACTCCCCGATGCCTTGTGGCCTGTAAAAGAGTGATGACAACCACTTGCGAATCCTGATCTGCTTTCCCACGCGAGAGAATTCCCCGCACCTCCTGTTGAAATTTGCCAACGAGTTGTTTAGTAGTAAGGCTGATTAGAATAACCTGCCAAAATTTTGGTCCATTTCGTCTATAGTTATAATATATGGCGATCCCCCCATACAGCACAAAAATTTGTACTAGGTTGGCACTTATGGGTTCATAATCGATGTTATAAGTGCACCACTATACGAGACCAAAAAGAGACTAAATCTACCAAAATTTTATTTTTTTATAGAAAAAATTGTCAAAATGTTATTTATTTTTGAAAGCGGAACCTTGTGTTAGCAAAACCAGTTTGTTTAGTCATTAAGTTTTTTCTTTCGTCCGAGTAATGTTTTTTTTTCTTTGTCAACATATTTATTTCTATAGGAACATTTTTGTTCAAAATTTTATTGTCTATAGGATACTTAATTTCTCACCCAAAATTTAGTATGTGTCTATAGAAAAAACGTATTTTATGTCGGAATTTAATATCTTCATATAGAATCTAATTTTATCCACATTTCTACCTCATCTTATCCCGTTTGAGGTTAGGGTTAGTGACAAGCGCACAAGAATGTTATCAAGGGCTCACTATAGGACTATTCAGTCCGAATTTGATGATTTAACCCACAGTGGTTGGAAACTTTCTCTCTTATCTAGCTGAGCTCGCTGCCCAGATTTCCGATAACTCTCTCTCTGGCCTATGTTAAGAGACCCTCAATTGGACAAGGGACCTCCTTTCTTTTATAGCCGAGTCGAACGGTGTTATAACACACATTTCTTCAGTAGAAAACCATTTTTAGTGAGAAAGCTTTTGAAAACCCTCAAGAAATGTCCGACCAGACACTCTTACTGACGTTTGGGACCCTGTTCCACAGTGTGGCGCAGGGTATAACAATCGAAGTAAAGATTAAATCCGTGGAACAGTGTAAACTGTTTTCGAGTATTCTTAAGATTCCTCTACAATACAAATATGGTTGTTATAAATCTAGAATCTGTCTTTGCATGTATAAACTTTAAATGTATCAAATAGCCGACAACGGAGTTTCCACACGAAATTATTATATTTCATCTATGGTGACGGATAGTAAGATTCGGCCAACTATACTGTGTTAAAATTGGCGCAAACATGGATTTTGAACGAGACGATTATGAAACGCACTACGAAGCTACAGATAATTTACTATTGACAATCTTTTTAAATCAATCGGGATTTCAACCGAAATTTTCTATGCCCTATTATTTAGATTTCCTTTTTGGAAATGTTGTAAATGAAATATTTCAAGTAATTAATAGGACTAAGCCTAATCTGCAAACCAGTTCTCGATGATTTTTAGCATACATTAGCTTATTTTATAGAAGGATAAAATTTAGAATAACTTTGAGAAGATCGGTTGATAAGAAGTTTTGTTTCTCAAAATTTCGACGAAAATCGGCATAACATATAATGAAGCTATAATCTAAATCTAATCGAATTTGTTATGAAATATTGGCAAGGCTTGAAGGGCGATGGAAAAGATAGTTTGGCCAAATTGTGGTGAACGATCGTTGTCAAAAAACCGCTGCAACGTGACCCCATTTGTCAAACTTCCGGCACATTAATGGCGAAGCTATAATCTAAATTGATCCGATTTTCTTTCCAAAATCTCAAATAGCAGATTCGTCCTTGTGCCCAAAACAACTCCCTGCTACCAAATTTCATTCAAAATCGCGTAAATTTAATTGTGACCGTGGAATCCTAGTGGATACAACAAATAACATTGACAACGAACACACCAAAGCGCTTTAGATCGACTCAGGGTAATCTAGTTCGATCAGGTATATATTTATGGGGTCTAAAATCAATAATTGCTGTAGGCACTCATTTTTTGGCCGATCAAACTTATTATACCCTGACCACTATGTGGTAGGTTATAATAATTTTGAAGAGTATCATTAAATCATGTTCTATAGTGCCACATCAAGTAAAAAACCGGCTTGTGACATCCTTATGTAGTAAATTTAGCATATTTGTTGGATGCATGGAGCACCTAGGGAGAAAATAGGCCCGGTTTGGAGCAAAGAGATGCGATATGTTGGAACAGAATTTGTGAACGTTCATTTGGATGTTCCAGTGTGACGAGAATCCGGCCGATGATGTGGAAAACCAGTGGATCTGCCAGTGCGTGAAATTCTATAAACTCTAAAATGCGCGAGTCAGAAGCCGATATCTATGCTCCAAATTGCCACGCAACACTCTCTACCGACCTAAATGATATGCGCACGTGTGGCACCCGAAAGTTTGGCTAGTACGCTTCTTAAATGACTTAAATATAAAAGCCTAAAAAAAAATGCCATACTTTACAAATCCGCCTGTCGAAAAGGCGTTAATGCTTTAATTAGTTGCTGTAAGAATTTTGTTCTGTAGAAAACGACTGCAACCAATTGCCCTCTAATATTGTTTTATTTGCTTTTAACGATTAAAATGTTGCTTGAAAAGAAAACTCCTTTTCCGAGTGTGCGGAAAAATTTTAATAGTTTTTATTTGTTTTTATTACATTCTTTTGGAATTACTTTATTCTTTTAAAACCCGTTGAATCATAGTAAAACCATTTAAAATTTTAGTCTAACGAATATTTCTTGAATTCTTCATAATATTTAACGGTCGAATTTATCCCCTAC
>PGFW01028818.1:0-10283 GCA_003123925.1 Haematobia irritans
TTCCTCTTGTAAGCGTTCCCAGCTCCTCAGGGGCTCTGTGGACTTTTGCCTTGTTAAGAGCTTCCTGCAGGATGTTCCTCAGATTACTTAATTCCGCTAGCACCACCAATGGTGGTCGATGTTCCCGTGGCTTTCCTCTTACGGGCATGCATCTTTTCAGTGAGATGTGGAAAGGCCTTTAGTAATCCGCCCTCCACTGCCGTGTTCGATATCTTGCACATTTTCTCATTATTTGTCTCTGTTATTTCCGGGTATCATCATATGAACGATTCCCTATTACCTTTCCAGTCAAGCTTCCTAACATTTTGAGACGAAAATATTGGTCTGGTGATTTGAACAATTCAAAATTTGTGAAAAATCTGATGTAGCGATGAATTCTGCAGAAGCTGTTCTTCACTTAAACATGCCACTCAGATATCATTTCATTCCAGTTTCTTGCGCATGGCCAAGCGTGAATGTCCAAAAACCTCGTGCCTGTTTTAGCTGGACGCAAACGGTTGGGGCATCTCCCTTGTTGCTACTACCAGGGATAGTACGCATAATTCAATAAACTTCTTCATTAGCCGAACTCTCCCTCTGCATTAGTATCACTATCTCCCCAGTATTATCTTATGATAAGCGGGCATTTCGCCAATCGCATCCCATAATGAGTATCGTCTTTGTTTTCAGTGACTCCTCAACTATAGGTTCTTCAACGGGACATGGAGGCATCTCCCTGTCATGATTCCCATATTAGACGAAGATGACCCACGTCATAATTTTTGCATCTTGGCTATTTCTATTTAATTTTTGGATACGACCAACTAGTGTTGCTGCTTGCTTATGCATGAAGGAATCATATAACTTAAGTTAAAAGTCTCGTATTTTAGCAGATAATAAGGATAATTACAGCGCTCTATATTACCATCACTTATCAACCAGTTTATACTGCAATAGTTCTGTACCCGGAGTACTTAATTTCAATATTTTGCTTTCTCATAAACCATCCTATGCGCGTTCTTTGAGTATACCGAACCTCCTTCACCGTCGTGTTGCTATGTTCCCCTTCATCAGGGAGACACTTTTAAGCAGACATGCATGCCTTACACATGATTGAAGATTTATCTGGAGGACCGCTAGGACCATCGAGATCTTCAACAACCGGTCCACATCACCACGCCGCTCTCGCATCGACGTCATCTCAATGAATCCGTCCTCTCTCAGAGGATAATCGCGATGACCTTCTTCGTGCAATAACCATAGGTTCGACTTTTTGGTAGAGTATCTTGAGCCAACTAGAAAGCCTCCTCATGCTATACTGGTACTATCCATGCTCTGTCAACCTTTGTAGTCCTCCCTCGACTTCGCAAAGAGGATTCCGCTTACTCTCTGATTCAGACAGAGCTTTGTCCATTTCTGAAAGTCCTTTAGCTGATTCGTTATTATACACCTTTCATTTGCTGATATAATGAAGCCATAACATACACGGCCCTGCGGACTTTGCCAGCATGTGGCAAAGATTCTTGGAGTGTTCAATATGACACTAGAAACATGCCGTCTTGGTCCATCCACTTTCATTCCAAACGGCCAACCTTCCAATCAGCTGTTGGGTAAGATCTGATTTGCATCGTATTACAGTCTTATTTAAAAAATAGATTCTAAGGGTCAGAAAGGTTGCAGGTATCAGGCATTCAAAATGGTGTCTCTAGTGTCTACGCCGGGTATGGTTCTTTCTTACCTCAAGACTAACGTCCTAGAGCGCAACGCCGTCACGTCCCATAACGTTCACCCAATTGATATATCAGAGCAGCCGTTTAACACATTCTATAGGACTCTGCGACCTCGAAGAGAAGCAGACGATGGACGCTCACAATCGTCCTGATACATACAGACTCAGTTGTGTTCGAGGATCTGGGCCGGCTGAAACTTTTTCTAGCACCTGTGAGATAGGACGCGACAGAATAGATGCATATTCTCTTAATATTCCCCCATTTTTGCTGTTGGAACCAATACGCCCAATGCTCCCTTTATTAATTATAGCCATCACAAGGCTATCTTTAGCAACTGAGGCAAACGATACTTGAATCCCTTTGTGGAGGGTGGCCAGCTCATCGGACGATCGTTCCCGTTTTTCCAGTTCTCAAGAATTCTTGAGCCCAATTTTAAGGAATCGCCTTTGTTTTAGCCGACAGCGTGCTCTGACGGTCGACTGATCCCTAACTTTCTTTAAATAACAAAGCATTTTCTGCGTTCTGTTGAAGTGCTCTTTCTGTGAGGGATTACCTCCTTTTTTGATGTCGTTACCTTAAGACAAAAAAGTAAAATATCGACTTGTTGTCAGTGTGTCCGCCACCTGTCGTACCCGTCTACAGGTCGACTAATTGGGCCTTTAAACTTCTCATTGGTTTCACCTGCGCGTTGGGCCTTATAGACACCCGTACTTCTTTAAAACCAATTTCCTGAAATTGGAAATACTAGAGGGTACTTTATAGACACATAGAGTATTAACCCAAAATGGTGAGAATTGGTTTTGGTATAAAAGCCCCATAGTAGATCCTATTCTCCCGATATTACTTCTTGAGGCTGCAAAAAGCCGTACTTTCTAACCGATTTGCCTGAAAATAGGAGAATCTATGAGGTTATTTTGGTTCATAAATTAAGTGTGTCGGAAAATGGCTCTTATCGGCCCGATGTGTTGTTTTAGCCTTAGATCGATCTCCGTAATCATTGATCTAGAATCTGAGTATCACGTTTTGGGTCAAGTATTTCTGAAAGTCAAGAAATGTCAATACAAATTCTTTAGCAGACTGTACTGAGAATCTGGCATGAATCAAATTAGATTGCAACAAATTGGTGTGTTGATGGTCGTCCTTGTAATCGGGTCATTTTCGGTATAAGCCCCACAAATATGGAACGCTATCTCCCGATTTTAGCTGATCTGGGTTTCTAGACACCCTAGAGCAAAATATTATCCAAACTTTGTACCTGAGAGATATATTGTTGGTTCACACAACAATTTTAAGCCGAAATATGGGCGTATCGATCCGATTTGGAATATAATCGCTCCATAGAGACCCAGATCTATTAGCGCGTTACTTTTGTACTATTACGAAGACCCCGCAAATTTTCGATCCACGCGATATGCCGGTTAACTTTAAAAATTTAGATTGTCATTTAGGAGAGTCCGTAAAAATAGGTTGCATAGCGAATATGGATGCGGAATCGGTCCTATGTAATTATGGCACTTAGCCTATCATTTGTTAATCTCATCATGTGGTAATAAATGGTATTGGCATTAGAAGAAAGAGTATTTGTCTATCAAATCCACAACTGATTCAAGTAATTCTGACGAAGAGATTTACTACGGAAAATTACAATTACATTTTTTGATTTCATGAGTTAAAGGTATAGAGTTGGCAGCCTGATGTATCTAGGCATTGCTCACTTAGAAGTATTCGAAGTCCAATTGTGATTATTCCATTTGTGAATATCGATGTGGTGCGGTATTTAAGATTCGGAACCGCCGAATACTTAAGTCGATAGTATACTTTGTTTTGTCTAATATATACCACGTATGGACTAGACTTTACAATGAAATCTGAAGATCGATATTAAGTAATTTATTCTTTAAGATAACTAGTTGCAATAGTAGGTATTTATCAAGCAACCGCAAGTAATTCGATGTGGATGACAGCCTTATAGTTACAAAGTTTTTACGCAAATCCATTGGCTGGAGCGGTTACATAAGGGTTCGGCCCTGGCGACTTAACCGTATATACTTGTATTAAATGTTTCTGTGCATGCATGATGAGTGTCCTGTTTGGTAGCCTTTTTGATTTATATCCATACATAAATTTTATCTTTTAATTATGATTTGCAGCACGTATGGTTTAATGGACTTTTCTTGTGTTTTAAGTTAAAAATATTTAAATATTTTTAATGTGATTGAATTCATTAAATCGGTTTTTATATAAAAAGTTTTGGTGGCGGTTCTAGCGTGATGAGGTCCAATTGGAACCAACCACTGAATTTGATATTAGTTGGGCTTTATCAGCAAGTTTAAAAAAATTAGCGTAAAAAGAAATGCGATTTATGGTCTTTGAAGAATTAATAAACAAGAAAATACTTTGAGAAAATAACTTTTAAGTAAATCTCTCTCGATTCTGATTGATAGCGAACTGTTATCCATTCCACACGTTTATTCTGCTTAATTGGGACTCAAAGGCCTTATTCTGTTCTTAAAAGGTTGGCAATCCTCGAGAAAAATGTATTTTCAGAGTCCATTAAAAATATTTTAGAATTTGGCGTAATAAAAAAAACGAATGACAGTTGAACCCGTCTTAATAGTTAATAGCCCCAAACCTCGTATTAGATATTAGAGTAAGAGGTTTGTGTCATGAAAGTTGTCATTAAAAAAACACGCAAAAAAAACAAAACGTTTTGGAAAATGATGTGCACGGAACGAAAGAGACTATTTTTTCATATCGTTTTGGGTGTAAAGAGATTATATGTTTTGGAGCCAAATATTTTTTAACACAATATTTTTAAGTGCAAGGCATATAATGTTCATAAACTAGCATAACATTTTCCGGACATATATGTTTAATAATGTTCAGAACATATTAATGTTTGCCGAACATAAAAATAGTTTGTGAATGCGTTATATGAATTAGGATGCCAAAAACTTATTTAAAACATTTTTAGACTAAATATGCCTATCAACAATATATGATGTTTAGAAGAGAGACCTAGAGAGTAGTGCTGCAAGTAAAAATTAATGGAACAGTGGTATCATATATATAATTATATATCAATATACTATATATATATTATATACTTATATATATTATAGTTATAAACTAATATATAATATCATAATATATATATATTTGTAATTTATTATATATATACTATTATATATGGTATAATATATATATATATATACTATTATAGATATATTACAAATATTATATATATGGATATAATATACGTATAACCTTAGTATATTACTAGATTTTAATATATATATAACTTATATATTAACTATATATAATATATAGTACGTATAGTAGATATATATTTATATTTAGTTATATATATACATTTATATTACTATAAATATAAAAAATATTATTATAGTATGTAAAGGTGGACACACCTTTATCGAGGTAACATAAGGAAAACGTTATTGGATATTTGAGAAAAGATGTGACGCGAGAAGTGCCATTAAGTGCAGAAAATATTGTGTTTGTATACCCTCCATCTATATAGGATAGGGGAGGGAGAAATATAAACTTTTGTCATATCCCGCGTTTGTAAACACGAAATCTTAGTAAGATAGAATATTAAGCTATTCTAATAAAGTCTTTATTTTTGGGTCAATGGTGAAATTCTTGAGTCTGGAATCTAAGGCACATGTACGTCCGTCCGTCTGTCTGAAATCACGCCTTAACTCCTGCAACGAAAACAAGCTATTCGGACTTGAAATTTATTGCACAAAGTACTCTGTTATCTTGATGTAGGTTTCGATTGGTATTGTCATACAATTGGGCCATATCGGTTCACTGTTAACGTATAGCCCCCATATAAAGGGACGACTCAGATTTGGCTAGTGGAGCCTCTGAAAAGAAGCATTCTTTCACTCGCCGATCCGGCTGAAAATTTTAGTATATGGTGCTTCGTCATAATGGAATGGTCACTCTAAATCAAACCATGCAAAAATTGGGTCACATCGCGTCCAATAAATTATAATAGGGAGCCCCCATATTACATTACCTGATACCCCAGATTTGGTTTGTGGAGCCTTCTAACAGAAGCATATTTCATCGCGTTCCGCGCTGAAATTTGGTGATAGTCGGTGTTGGTTCATAGGTGCCTCTAGACAAGGCCATACAAAAAATTGGGTCCATATCGGCTCCCTTAATTATATAATAGACCCGCATAAGTAAACCGACTCCGAAGAATTTGAGCAGGTTGGAAGCCTAACAAGGATAGAAAGGCAACATTTGACATCGCATCCGCGCTGAAAATTTGACTACACCATCTGATGTTGCGTGTTATACGTGGTCTCTAAGCAACCATGCAAAACCACATGTGTCCCATCGCGTCCGATCAATTATATCTATAGGCCCCCACTACCGCTTAAACCGATCCCAAGATTTGGCTTGCGGAGCCTCTAAAGAAAAAACATATTTTCATCCGATCCGGCGAATTTTTCGGTAACATTGCGTGTGTGGTATACTGTCTCTAACAATCACTGCATAAGAAATTGGTCCAACATTGCGTCCATAATTATAATATAGCCCCCATATTAAACCCAAGATCCCCAGAGATTATTGGCTGTGCGGAAAGCCTCAAAGAGAAGCAATTTCATCCGATCCGGCTGAAATTTGGTACATACTGAATGTTGGTATAATGGTCTCTTAAATCAGTTACATGCACAAAAAATGGTCCACCATACGGTCGCATAATTATATATAATCTGCCAAATATAACCGATCCCAAGACAGAATTTGGATTGCGGGAGCCTCAGAAAGAGGAAGCAAATCTTTAATTCGCGATCCCGCCTGAAAATGTTGGTACATGATATTGGTATATGGTCTCTAACAACCGTGGCAAAAAATTGGTCTCACATCGGTTCATAAAATTATTATAGCCCCCATTTTATAAACCGATACCCAGATTTGGCTCTTGCGGAGTCTGCCAAGAGAAGACAAATTTAAACCACGACATATCCGTTGTAATTTGAGAACATTGGTCACATAATCGGATCCATAAATATATATAATAGCACCAATAATGCTGCCCCAGTATAAAAACGTCTCTTCGCAGATTTGACCTCCGGAGCCTCTTGGAGGAAGCAAAATTTAATCCGATAACGGTTCAAAAGTTAGCACCGTGGTGGTTACCGTAGTTCATGGTCGCTAACAACCATACGAATATTGGTCCAATCACTACTATAAATTTGTCCATATCGGTTATCATAATCATGGTTGCCATCTAGAGCCAAAAATCAATCTAACCAAAAATTTTATTTCCTCATAGAGAAAATGTTTGTCAAAACTTTTATTTTCTAGCAGAAAATTTTTTTAAATATTTTTAATTCGGTTATAAATAAATTTTCATCGATTGTCAAAATTGTATTTCTATAGAAAAATTTTGCTCCCAAAAAAATTTATATTCTATAGACAAATATTTGCTTCAACCGAGGTTTATTCGGTTCATATATCATAGGTTGTCCACTCGCAGCCAAAAAAATCGACCAAGATTTTTATTTCTATTATAAAGATTTTTGTGCAAAAGTTTATTTCATATAGAAAATTTGTTAAAATTTTATTTCTGGTATGAAATTTTTGTCAAAATTTTCATTTCTATAGAAAATTTGTCAAAATTTTTTATTTTCTATAAGAAATTTTGTGAAAAATTTTATTTCCAATAGAAACAACATTTTTTAATATTTTCTTTCTGTCAGAAAATTTCCTGTAAGATGATCCAATTTTATCTCGTTCTACTTTGTCAAACTGGAAATTATACTACTGTATTGGATCGTATATTTTTTTTGATTTAAATATATTACCACCCGACGTATGGAATACAATTTTAGAAGATGGTGTTATGGAGGTTTGTAAGATACCTTGGCTATCGGCAAGCGTTACGACCGCACTTAAGTAATCCGATGTTGTGGATGCATGTTTAGAAGAAAGTTTCTAACGTACAATCCATGAATGGAGGCGTACATAAGATAATCGGAGCCTGGTGCCGAACTTTACGGAGCGCGTATATACTTCCCTTTTTTTTTTGTCTGATTGTTTGGTACTTGTATGAAATTGATATTCACATCCTGCAAAAGAATAAACGTTTTGTCAGACAAAAAGTAATATACTTTTCTCCATCCCAAAGTAAAAGCATAATGAGAAACGCATCTTTGTTTGTCGTAAACTTAGTGTGTGGTAAACGTAATTTGGGAGGAAAGAATTATTTTTTTTTTTGCGTGTAGCAACTAAAATTTCTTAGTTAGACCAGTAATGAGCAAAACTCCTCCCATTCTTTGGAATACATCCATGAAAGTGTTTTATTTCCCCTTATATATATTTGTATTATCCATCATAGCTATAACCCACCAATTTATGCTGATTCCATAGAAAAAATAAACACCTTGACCTTTATTTTTCTCATGAATATAAGGGATAGAATTTCGTCGTATCTTTATGTTTCATAATGAACAACTTGAAATCCTGACGCTGAATTGCCATGAAAGCAAAAACATATACTACATTTTAAATTAGCTTATGGCCATCTAACATGGAACACATGTTTTGCACTAGTAATTTTATCTCAAGCAGCGTGTGATAGCCTCTTTGGCCATTTGAAGGGCCATAATTCGTAACATTGCACGGACGAAAAAGACTGTTGTTCATATGTTTGGGTTATCAAAATTATATGTTTGGAACTCAAATTTTTAGCACATTATTTTTAATGTTCATAAATTAGCATAACGTGTTTGCCACATACAATATGTTAATATGTTAAAACATATTAGGTTTAGGACATAAGATTTTTGTAAATGTAAATTTGTCGATGCAAACATATATTAGTTTAGAAATTGCCTATAAACATATATATGTTTGGAAAGTAAAAACAAAAAACAAAAAAAAAAAAACAGTTCAACATTTCAATAAAAGAAGTCATATATTGACATCATGTACAAAATTTCCAAATGATGAAACGAAATGTGATTCTCCAAGATACTCTAGATACTATCCACTGGGCTATGTAGCTTTTATAGTCATCAGTGGACAATTATCGTTATTAGTTACATTTATATAGCATAGTTTGCAGTGCCCACGAGCCCATGCAAACATAACTTTATTTAACAGAAACATACATTTGTTGGCCACGTGGAGCAATGGTTAGCATGTGCGCCTTGCATGCAAAGAGTAGTGGGTTCAATTCCTGCTCCGAACGAACACTAAGTTTTTCTTTTTTTTTTTAAATTACACCTTTATATTTATACTATATACAATTTTTATAATAAACCTCGAAATGTGGGTCATTAAACAGTGCTAGATATAAAGGAAATGGACTGAGATTTTTGGGTAAAATATTATTTTTTTATTGCCCGCAAAAAAAAATAACAATTATATTTGTATCACAAAAGCAACTGTTTTTTGGTATAAAAGGTTGCTGCGGAATGTATTGGCGATCTCAAAAAGCGATGTGCAACAAAATACACATATAGCCAATATAAAATATTGTTTTCTCACTGTCAACACAAGTTTATATTTTCAAACTTATACATACAGTATAGTAAAAAAAATGTTTTAATGGAATTTTCGTTGTGTGTATATAAGTTTAAGGGGCACATTGGTTATTTCTACTCCTCTCGACTCTCGAGTATAAGATCGGCTGCTCTAAGGCCGAAAAACACGTGCTGTGTTTTTATTCACAACGTTCACTATTCTCTTGGGTTCCGAATGGTCGCTGATTCTCATATGACCTGCCGAATATTTGCATTCTAATATTCAAAATTAAATAATATTTTAGAGACTTAAGCATATCAACATCTCTTTGGCGCTATCATTACACACGTTTTCCAAAACAACATTAACAAGCGCGGTTCACAGGAAATTGCTCTCTTTTGATTTCTCTCGCTGTGTCATGTTGATATCTTTCGGTCAACCCTCCGCGTTGTTTCCATCTCTATTTCGTTCTCTATAACTCTATCTCTCTCTGCTTCTCTCCTGTTGCGCTCTTCTGAATAAAATAATCAGAAACAATCATATATATGTTCTACCTCGAAAATTGTAAAATGTATATATTGTTTACATCAGTTCACCATGATATATTTTATGAAACATTGCATGCCGCCAAACCATAATATACTCTAACATCATTAAACATTTGTTGTCCCAAACATTAGTGTTATGTTTAGGAAAATTACATTTTTGCACTTAATAATATATTGTGTTTTAAAAGAATTGCCACGTTGCGCGAAACACATTTTTGTTTATATCGGAAACATTATTGGGAAAAACATATTATTTCTAGACAGTACAGTATGTTAAAATGTTAATGTTGCTTTGGCGCCAAGTGATTTTCTTCCTTACAATTTTAGGTCATTTATTCGTTGGGAATTGCCAGTTCTTAAAAGTACACTCAAAATGAGAGTTACAATTTAGTTAAATTTTGCTGCTGTTCCCTACCGTTCTTTGTTTCCTTATAAAACAGATTTTACTTTTATTTGCTGTGTATTTACATCACACAATCATAATACCATATTGAATGAACTTTCTCCTCTAAGTAGG
>PGFW01028818.1:17006-30784 GCA_003123925.1 Haematobia irritans
TCGACCAAGTGGACCCCGAAAAGAAGCAGAAAGAACACTAAAAACAAAGTTTCTTTCAAAGTTATAGCGTGAACTCGTAAATCTAATAGGCTTCGGAATTCGGTTTATATGGTGACTACACCTAAAAGTGGTCCGATATGACCCTAAGGCCGACATCAATAATATCTCTTTGTGTTTCTAGTCGATAGCTTGTTTCTTTAGGAAGAAAGCATGTTTTCTACATTGCTAGATCGAATCGAAATTACACCACGACCTAAAATATCTGTTACAAACCAAATAACAAAATTAGTATACCCCACAACCTGAGGTGACCATGTACCAAATTACATGCGTATATATTAGACAAAAAAAGTTAGTTATAGTTAAGTCTACGAAAATTAATTACGAATCGATTATGGACTTTTTTGTACGTAGAGAGCCAGAATTGAAATATGGGGGTCGCTTATATGGGGGTCGCTTATATTGGGGGCTATATACAATTATGAACTTGATTGGACCAATTTTGTTTTGATTGGGGGGATGCATTTATCTTGGGGGCCATATTATAACTATAGGACCGATATGGACTAGTTAGGCATGTTTGTTAACGACCATAATATAGCACAACTGTACCAAATTTCAACTCACTTCGGATGAAATTTGATCCTCCAAGAGGTTCAAAACCAATTCTCGGGGATCGGTTTATATGGTGGTATTGTATCGATTATGGACTGATATGGCGACACTGTTGACATGGTTGTTAGAATATCATTATTACTACCACCACGTACCAAATTTCAAGCAGATCGCGATGAATTTTGCTTCTCCAAAAGCACCGGAGGTCAAATCTGGGGATCGCGTTTATAATGGGAGCTATATATAATTATGCTGCATCAGAACCAATTCCTGCATGGGTTGTGGATACACTACTAACATCACGTACCAACATTTCAACCGAATGGCCAAGAATTTTTGCTCTTCCAAGGGGGCTTCTGGAGGTCAAATCTGGAGGATCGGTTTATATGGGCCTTATATATATTTATGGGACCGGACCGGAGCGTCAAATTGTGTCGGTTTATATTTGGGTGGGCTATATATAAATTATGAACAGATGTGATACCAATTTTATGCATGGTTGTTACAGACCATATACTAACATCAATACAAAAAATTTCAGCCGGATCGGCATGAAATTTTGCTTTTCTTAGCGGCCTCGCAAGTTACAAATCGGGGGGATGGGTTTATATGCGGGGCATATTATATTCATGCGCACCCGATGTCCGACCAAATTTTTGCTATGGTTGTTAGATAACCATATACTAAGACCATGTACCAAATTTCAGGCCGGATCGGCATGTTTTGAAATTGCTTCTCTAGAGGCTCGGCAAAGGCCAAATCGGGGGATCGGTTTATAATTGGGGCTATATTTTAATTATGGAACCGATGGTGGAACCAATTTTTTGCATAGTTGTTACGAGACCAGTATACCTGAACACCATGTACCAAATTTTCAGCCGGATCGGATGAAAATTTGCTTCTCTAGGGGCCTCGCAAGCCAAAATCGGGGATCGGTTTATATGGAGGCTATAATATAGATTATGGACCGATAGTTGGACAATTTTTGCATGGGTTGTTAGAGACCATATACTAACACATGTACCAATATTTTCAGCCGGATCGGCATGAAATTTGCTTCTCTTATAGAGGCCTCGCCAGCCAAAAATTTTTGGGTAGTCCGTTTATATGGGGGCTATACGTAAAGTGGCAACCGATTGGCCCTATTTGCAATTCACCATCCGACCTACATCAATAACCAAACACTTGTGCAAGTTTCAAGTCGATAGGCTTGTTTCGCTTCGGAAGTTAGCCGTTGATTTCAAACAGACGGACGGACGGACGGACATGCTCAGATCGACCTCAGGAAATTTCACACGACCCAGAATATATTATACTTTATGGGCGGTCTTAGAGCAATATTTCTATGTAGTTACAACGGAATGACATAAATTAATATTTACGCGCCCATCCTATCGGTGGTGGGTTTATCAAAATTAATTGAAGCGTCGAATTATAAAAAGTTAATTGATACTTTATTATTTTGTGAATTGATTTTTGTTTCATTGAAAAATCTTTTGTTGAATCAATTAAATTTTTAATTGGAATATTTTTAAAACTTCAATAAAATTTATATATGAAAAATGTTCATGAATTGTGGCGGTGTCAATCTGATTGACAACAGTGTCGTCATGATCTGATCTGACTTTATAAACAAAAAATTAAAAAAAAAAGTATTTCCGCTTAGGCGTGACTCATACCTGTGTTTTCTACACCCATACACGATTATGTGCTTTGCATACTATCAGTTACTTCCGGACAACAGTGCTTCGCGTCGAACATCGATCATATATTGTCACATATCAGTTAAGTCCGAAGGCCATTTAATCGTACTGCTGCATGTTTATGGGATCGATAACACATTTACGATTATGTGTAGTCATCGCCGATCAAGTCGTATCTTATCCGACACTGTAAGATTCTTACAAACACCGGACATTCCGTCCGGAATAACTGATAGTCTTGTTAAAAGCGCATTAACAGTTCGCCTTAGCACATTGCACGCACCGAGGAAGTTGCCATAATAAACCCCTAACGATTATTTTAAGACTTTTCATGGCGCACAAGAAAAACGAATACCGTTCATGTAAAGTCGTGAAAGCCCGTTGAACGAATTGAATGAACATTCCAGTTTTGATATTTTGTTGAACGTTTCCGTATTCACCGGTCCGTTCATGACTATGAACTAATTTATTTCTATTAGTGTATAGTCCATTGAAATTCCACTGCCATATAGTTCATAATTAAAATTTTGAAAAAATCAGTTTTACACACAGACTTTTTTTCTGTGTATAGAAGACAATGTTAGAAAGCTTTTAAAGATATCTTACCATCGGTTAAGTGTTACCACAACCCAAGTAATTCTGATTGTAAATCATACAGTCATTTGCTAGAACTTTTCTACGCAATCCATTAGTGGAGCAGTAATAAGATTCGGGCTTGGGCGAATTAAAAGCGGTACTGGGACTTACATTTCAACTTCAATCAATTTTTTTTAATTGGAAATGTTTTGGTGTTTTTTTTCTATGTTTATGTTCTTCTCGTCGACGATTCGACGGTGCCGAAAGCGTGAATCTATTGTTATAAAATTTTTTTGGTAGGCCATCACAGTCAGAATATATGTGAGCACTAGGACTTTCCCTGAGTCCACGAACTCTCTGCACGCACAGAAAACCATGTTGCCCAGCAAAAAACTGGGCGTTAAGCACTAGTGATTCTATTCAGTAATACGGTAATCAAAAAGTATTACTTGCAGTGTTACTAGGATTTAAAAATAATAACTTACTGTGTTAGGCAAAAAGTGATTCTTCTATTTAATACCGGTAATAAAATCATTCTTGATGTCCGGGTTCGCTCTACAGTGGGCACCGCTAATAGTGGCGCGAAAAGTAATGACAAATTACATTTCAGAAAAAAATTGCAATAAAATAATACCTTTGTTTTTTCTAAAGTTGATTATAGTACGTAATGTTATGTTACAACAGATAACATTCATTGTATAGATCCATTGTCGGTGGAGCGTAGGTATAGTGTGTTTGGATTACAAAACAAACAGGGGGGTGAGTTTTCACACTTCTTGGGATATCTTATGGTAAAGATATTATTTTTGGAGAGTTGGCGTATGCTTGCGAAGAAGTTAAACTTGTTTTTCGCTTGCTGGTATGCTTGCACGGAAGTACTTTCCTCCAATGTTCATGCCGTGTAAAAGTATTACTACTGACTATATGTACGGGAAGTTGTTTACCCAATTTGGCGCAGGCATTTACTTGTTAAAGTTCATACCTGAGTAAATAGGAGTTTATTTGCTGCAGGTGGACATGGTTTGCCGCATCCATTTAATTTGCTTATCTAGGAGCATGTACATTGTTCTATTCTATAGTTTCCAGCGAACACCGTGTATTTGTCTTTGGTAAAAAAATATGTTTTCGAGCGGAGAAAAATGTTTTGGTGGCAAAAAGAATTTTGAATAGTTGCTTAAATGTACCGCAACATGTTTCTATCCATTCAATCAATAGAATTTTTAGACCATTAAATGGTCGGGAAATCAGTGTACCTTGACCATTCAATTTTTTTTTTTTACTTTTTTACAGGGAAAAAGTATTTTTTAGGTTGAGTATAGACATGTCAGAAACCATTTACATGGCATAAAAGACCATTTACATTTCTTTCGTGGACCATTTATTTTTTAACTTTTTGCAGCGAAAAGAATTTTTATAACAAACATGAGCACGTACACACGATTTTTCATTTTGCGCGACAGTCTTTTGTTGATTGTTTTCTTGGAATGCGACGGAGAATACGGAATTACTGTTGTTTTTAGTGTTAATTTATTTATTCAGAAGTTGGCGACGTTGGTTTTTATGTGAACAAAAAAAAAAGGAAAGTGTAATGAAAAATGTTACCTGTTTTATTACCCTGCCGCCACACTGTGGAACAGGGTATTATAAGTTAGTGCACTATGTTTGTAAACACCCAGAAAAGGAGATGAGATAGACACATGGTGTCTTGGCAATAATGCTCAGGGTGGGTCCTGCAGTTCGATAAACCATATCCCGTCTGTCCGTCCGTCTGTCTGTGAAGACATTTTTGTGATCAAAGTCTAAGGTCCCAATTTTAAGTCAATCGCCTTCAAAGTGCACATGTTCCTCATTTTGGTCAGAATAGAAGCCTATTGATTCGGGAAGAAATCGGTTCAGCATTTAGCATATAGCTCCCATAATATATCTTTCGCCCGAATATGCACTAATATTGGGACCAAGCAGCCAGAGTTTTATACCGATTGCTTTGAAATGTGTACAAAACATAACATTAGTCGGTATAGTAGTGAGCCAAAATTTGATTGAAAATCGGTTCAAAGATTTAGATATTAGCTCCCATATTATATCTTTTCGCCCGATTATGGACTTATAGGCCCCAGAAGCCAGAGTTTTACCTTAATTTTTGCTTAAAAATTTTGCCACAAAGAAGAACAATTAGTACTATAGTAAGTGTGTGAAATTTTTTGGGAAATCGGTTTCAGATTTAGATATAGCTCCCATATATTAATCTTTTCGCCCAGATATTGCACTCATATTGGACCGCAGCCAGAGTTTTATTACCGAATTTGCTTGAATTTTGTACAACATAACACTTAGTCGTAATAGTCAAAAGTGAGCAAATTTTGATTGAAATCGGTTCAGATAAGATATACTCCACATATATATCTTTTCGCCCGAATATGGACTTAATTATGGCCCCAAGAAGCCAGATTTTTTGCAAATTTGGTTGACAATTTTGCACTAGGTGTACAATAGTAGTATAGTGCAAGTGGTTGCCAAAATTTGATTGAAATCGGTTGCAGTATTTAGATAAAACTCCCATATATGATCTTTTCGCCCGATATGGACTAATATGGCCCAGAGCCAGAGTTTTATCCCGATTAGCCTTGAAATTTTTGTGACAAGGAGTCAATTGTAGTATAGTTCATGATTTGCCAAATTTATTGAAATCTGGTTTCAGATTTAGTTATAGCTTCCATATCATATTTTCTGCACCGATTATGGACTTATATGGCCCAGAAGCCAGGTTTTCGCCCAATTTGGTTAAATTTGCACTAGGGTACAATAGTAATATAGGTATCATGTGTTGCAAATTTATTGAATCGATTCAGATTAGATATAGCTCCCATATATATGTTTTTCTCGATTTCGACAAAAATGGATTCAAAATACCATCATTTTCCTTCTTAAATCGCCAATGCTTAGGTCGAAAGTTGTAAAAATGACTCTTAATTTCCTAAACTTCTAAGACATATATATCGCAGCGATTAAATCATAAATAAATCTTTTGCGAAGTCTTCCTTAAATGCTTCAGATTTAAATGTTTCCCATTTATTTATATCCTGCGCCACACTGTGGAAACTAAAATTGTTGTTATCCACCCTAGGTGCATTAGCTCCCGAACTTAAAATTTTGAAAGTCTATAGATTTTGTAGAAGTCTATCAAATTCTGTCCAGATCGAGTGATATTTAAATGTATGTATTTGGGACAACCTTTATATTATAGCCCCCAACACATTTGACGGATATGTTATGGTTATTCGAAAATTTAGATGTACAAAGTGTGCAGGGTATAATATAGTCGCCCCGCCGCGACTTTTAGACTTTCCTTACTTGTTCTATACTGCGCATTTTGATTTATGGTATAAATTTATTTTATTTTGCAGTTACTTACATGATGTCTGCGGTTGGTACATTTGATGGGCCACGATAGTAAATATGGAATAATTACTTATTATTTGAAATTAAACCAAAAATAGACTGCTGTTAAAAGATATGTGATGTTTGTGCACGAAATTATAAATTACAACATAAAACAATGAATTAGTTTATAAAGTAATCAACACAAATTACAATAAAGTTAATTTTGTGTTTTCTTTCTCAAGTGGCGTCCTTTTCTCGACGACGAAAAAGTTTTTTCATAAAGGATCAAAACATTTTAGGTTGTGACCATGTTCTTTTAAAGGAAGAAAAACATTTTTGCGAATTTCCATTAACATTTTAGCATTGCTGACCATTGCCTTTAATGAAACAGAATTCTTCTATCAATATAATAAATTTTTAGATGATGCGACAATTTTTTCTTAGAACCATGCTTCACTGAGCCAACATGGTTGCAGTGTGAAAATGTTACAATGGTCGCGCCGCAAAAAAATAGCTCCTATATATTATTTTCTTCTTCGAATATGCATTGTGTGACAATCATGTTTTTCTTTCTCTGCGTGTGTTGCATATGTGGCCTTCTTTCCCACTCGTTAGTGAGTACTTGAGTTCATTTCGTGAATTGTGATTGATTTCCTACGATATAGAGATCATTCAAATTTAGTTTTAAATTATTACTTTTTTCCAATTATTTTGATGTTTAAGAAAATTTTACAAATTTCCACTGAAGAATTCAGACCATACAAGGCACCAGTTAGTTATCATTGCTTAAACGAGATTTTAAAAGAATATTATTTAAAATCATTCACAATACACGCAGGCAAAATGTTATCTTTCCACCATTGATATTAAACAAAAACATTGCGGATACTGTGAATCACCATTTGACGCTTGAAGGCAGCTATTAATGGGGAGGGGTACATTTCAGACATTTTAATTGATTCTAATGAAACGGACACATAAAATGTGGCAAACTTGAAATAATTGTGCTGCAACCATCTCCTCAACAAAAAATGCACTTGAGAATTTGGCAAAAAAATAAACTAAATTTGTTGCCCCGCCAAATAACTTTTAATGGGGGATATTTTTACAGAAATCAGTCTTTTTTTTATCTTTAAATAAATATGATTTATTAGCCGGGAGATTCTACTGGGTGCAATTGCCGTATTTAAAATGGAAATGGCGAGTTGTGTCTTTGAAAAAGAAAATGCCAACAAATCAACAACAGCAACAACACAGAGAGAGTGCAATGTGCGTGATTGGATAGAACAGGAAGTTCCTCTGAATAAACATGACCATACATGTGTCGGTATGGGCACAGGACCCTACAGAGGACTAGACCTTGTTCTGTATCCATTTGATCATAATGGCCGAAAACTAATGAAGTTCGTCAATACCTGTCAATTGCAATTGTGTGTTTTTAGACCTTTAGTCAATTGGTCCTACCCCTTCATTTCTGGTCATCGTCATAGGCATCGTCGCCACTAATGTCGCTAGACATATTCCAGTCGAATTTGTCAAGGTTCCAAATTACATTTTACGTGACACTTCGACCTAAGCGTGATATTTATGCATTGCCTGTGGGCAGTATAATAATTCAATATGCATACTATAATTAATTAGTTATTCGTTAATGCCAAACAATAACAACATACAACACACAACCATACAGATTGGATTCTGCCAGTTGTGATATAACAGGTAATATTATAGCAGCAAATCTATAATTTGTGGTTAATGTCTGGTGAATAAAAAATAAATATCAAGTTTTAAAACATAATTTTTCTAAGATTGAAAGCAAATTTTGTTAGATATAGCCTAATTTACATCCAATAAGCAAGTGTTTCCTTAGCGACACCATTACTCCATTATCATGTACATTCAAATTAGACTACTTGGCCTAAAGAATTATACCCTACAAATTATTTTACACTGAAAAAACCATCGTGAACCGTCCAGGAAGAAAACTTTCGATTAATTTAAGAAAATTGAATACTTTTAGAAACAATGTTTATGTGATGTTAACAAACAGTATTAACAAACTCTGGGCATCACGCCGATATCAGCAAAAATAAGTAATTTATTTTTCGACAATTCAAGAAATTTATCTAGACTTAATTAAGTTTTTTCACTTGTTAAAAAGAAATTTGCTACTTGAGGAAAATAAATTGAGCGTTAAAAAATTTTAAGAAATGTTCTTTAAAGGCGGTGATCACGGTCAAAATTTGGTCAATATAAAACTTGGACGATATTGTCTTTCAATTTTGCATTTAAAAAACCTCAACACCCCTCATTTTGAGACGTGTGTTATGGTAGAATGTTGTTCTATTTTGATTTTGGAATTCTCACTTCTTCAGTGTCAATGCCGGGCCACAAGCAAGAGAGCAGCGTATCCAAAAATTGTTTGCTCGCGCATCTGCGAATAAATCGAGGCTACTCGCACGCAAAAGCTTGCAAAATCGCTAAAAGTTGCCAAATCAACCGTTACAAATGTAACTAAAGTGTTTGCACGGGTACGTTTTGTTCGACACGCCAGAAAGTCTTGGATTAGGGGTAAATCGAAAAGCCGGAAGCCACTGAGGACGACAAAGAAGAGTTGCCTTAGTTTCAATGCGAAACCCTAACCTCTCTCTCCGAGATGTGCCGCAAAATAAGCTGAAGGTGTAGTCGTCTACAACCGTGCATCGAGCCCAAAAAACGAGCATGGACTATCGACTTGACTAAGAAGGTAGTGACTCCAATATACGGCGGATGATAAAACAAAATACGACGAGCCAAAAAGCGCGATCCCGGAGGCTGTACACGACGATGCTGACGAGTTTGACTGCGTGGTAAATGGACGACGGTAAACCTACGTTCAAAGTCGACTACACACAGCTCTCGCGGACAGGAGGTTTTATACGTGGCAAAAGGAAGTGAGCAAAAGTAGCAGATATTTTCAAGAGCACATCAAAACTGTCAAAAGTTCGCAAAGAAATATCCTGGTTTGAGCAGCCCATCTGTACCTGTGGGCTTGAAAGCAGCATTTTCATAGCTTCCGGGACTGATCAACCAAGAAATTTACGTGTAAAAGAGATGTTTGAATAAACGTCTGCTGCCTTTCCTGTAAGCAAACACGGTTGTTCCGTACTGTTTTGGCCGGATTTTGCATCTTGCCATTACGGTAAAAGGGCCATGTGGGATGTGTTACTGCCGGCCAACAACGTTGAAGGTGAGTTCCCAATGGACAAGAACCCTCCCCAACACCGCCCAGAGTCGCCATTTGAGCATAATACTGGCTAATTGTCAGCGGATACCTAATAGAAGACCAAAGCAAACTGCTAAGGACGGAGCAGCAGTTCAAGGCAAATAACTGGGCTTTCTTGCGGCCGAAAAGTGTGCACAAGGTGTTCCTGTTACAAAATCTGATGGCATGTGTCAAGCGGTGAGGCCGGCAATTCGGATTGGAAAGCGAAGCCTAATGAATATTTTTTCCTGAATTCTATATCTAATTGAACTTGAAAAAAGAAAATTATTTAGATTTTTAAATAAAACGATTTCACGATTTACACGCGTTTTCCCTTTGACCAATTTTTGACCGATTATCACCCTTTTAGTGACATACGAAGTTTCCATGATGAAACGCATTTGTAGTAAAATTTTACAAAGTTAAAGAATATTTGAACTATTTTGTAGAAGACACGAATTTAGTTTATCTTTATGCTTCATTTGTGCATATTTTTCCTCGGTTTTAGTTTTGAGTGTACTTATATGTAATCAAAAAAAAACTATACTAACGGCTGTGCGAAAAGTTCATTTCGCCTGAACTGAAACATGTTTACAGTCTTAGGCGTGTTGTAAATTTGTATCTGCGTTTTCTTTTCAATGGTTCCATAGATCTCAAATTCAATTGATGTTAATTTGTCCATTTTAAAAGCTCGAAAATATTAATCGTAAAATTAAAAAGAAAAAAAAACTATTAAGGCTACAAACTAAATTCTGAAGCTAAATTTGAATCTTAATCTATCAGATACTTGTTATCACGGTTGCATCGTGCCAAAATAATCCACCAAAATTTGAAGGAACACTTTACCAAAACACATCTACCACACAGAAAAAATTTTCCGTAAGTTTAAACTAACGCCTAAATTTAACTTATTTTTATTGCTAAAAAAAATATTTGTGTTAGGTAGTTAAATTTATGTATCATTTTTTGCGAAAAAATTCCACCAGCCCAATGAAATTCTTCGTTTTTTTAAAGTTATGTCGTCAAATATTTTATGCAACTAAACTGACAAGTACAAAGTTCAGATGGCGTACACGTAAGTTCAATATGCAACTAAAGCAAAATGAGATTTTCGTACGATTCCCGAAAAATAGTAAAGAATGGCATCTTACTTGTTGGTTAAAATTGGTCATGATTTGGCCTGCGACGCCAATGATTTTCATCTTAACTTTTTACTAATATTTTTCTATTAGAGGGTGTAATTTCGTGAACTGTTAGTTAAAAGTATAAACAGAGCATTAAATTTTTCTGTTTTAATCAAACACTTTTGGGGAAATCTCAAAAATGATGTACCAATTGTATTTCAAATTTCGCTACGAGTTTAGTTTATTCTTCCTATAAACAGTTTACTTTTTTTCGGTGCAAATTAAAAAAAAATTGAATTTGTTGATCAAAAAATTTTTTTGGTTTGTATTACAAAAATATTGTTTTATTTGAAAGAAATGTGTTATATTGAAGTTTTAGAAAATTTTGTTAAAACTTTATTTCTACAGAAAATTTTGTCAAAATTTTATTTCTACAGAAAATTGCTACCTGCATATTTGGAGTACAATTTTAAGAGTACTTTACTGGTCAAACTTTGGCCGCAAATCGGACAATACATACGTTAAATATCTATAGAATATTTATTTTTATTTTTTAAATAAAATCTTACTGAATTCAGTAACAATATATTTAAAAAATTAATTGTTATTATTATTTTGAATTGCATCAGCATAGAATTGCATAAAAATGTTTTTATGTTTTATTTTGTATACAAAACTGAATTCATTATGACGTTCTTGTTGAATCATGCCTAGTTAGTATGTTATTTTTCTGTTCGTCCCTTTATATCGAAATAAATACTTTATGTTCTAACCAAAAACATCTAGTATTGGTTACGGTTTCTAATATATATTATGATATTGCAGATTTTTTTTGAACGATTTTTATAATGACAGTAGTGACTGTTATAACGTTTTTTTCGACGAAAAAAGTTACGAGTTTTCTGTGTTGAAATTTATTGGCAGCCAACTGTTCTGGCCTTGGGACCATATGAGTGAGACCAACTTGCATGCATAAGTTAGAATTTTTAATTGTACTTATCTCTGCGATTATACGTGGTTATACGAGTTGTAAATCGGAACCGAAAGATAATATATGGGAAGCTATATCTGAACGGAATTTAAACCAAATTTGGCATACCACGGAACGAAAAAGACATATGCTTGGGTATAAAAATTATATTGTTCGGAACTCAAATTTCTTAAGCACAATATTATTAAGTGCAAGATATATTGTTCATTAAAACTAGCACAACATTGGCTTGGGAACATATATGTTTATATGTTAGAACATATTGATGTTTGTGGGCGGGACATAATTTTTTAATATAATATGTGTAAGTAGGATGCAAACATAAATATTTAATTTCAAATTTGACCTAATAAGACTTATACGTATGGTCGTAGAAGGAGAGATCGAGGAGAGTGGAATAACCATTGGCGCCTTTAAAATATATACACACAACTGAAAATGCCATTAAATATTTTTTATTACTAGGTATGTATTAAGCTGAAATATAATTGTTGAACAGCACAAACCAATATTTTAATTTTGGCGGATGTGTATTATTGCACATCGCTTTTTGATGATCGCCACAATCGACTTCTGCTCTTGGCGTTACATAAAAATGTAAAAGCTTATTATTTAATTTATTTATTTACACGGTAATGACAATTGGGGATCCAAACTACTTTTTTGGATAGTACATTTTTTCTGGATAGTATTTCAAGGGACAATCAATAATTTTTATAAGTTATCAATCGGAGAAATTAGAATACAAATTTCTACTAGCCGAAGAAAAAAAATACACAAATGTAAATAAAATATATACACAAATATTTTCAATAGGTAAAAAGTGATTGAAGTTCAATAAAAAAAAATAAATTGGATTAACAATTAACCGTTTAATCAAATTAAACAAACAGTATATGCGCACTGTATTTATGGTCGGGCCAATATTAAGTTACCACAATCATGAATCAAATTATAATAGTTTCCTCTGAGAAGCCCCTCGTTGCAGCGGATTACTTTGTGATCACCTCCCTAGAGCAAATTTTATTTTTGATGGGATAAAATGGAACATTTGTGCCGCCAAAAATATTTGTTTTTATGCAAACATACACCGAAAAAAAACTTAAACACGCACGAAATATTTGAAACTAAATATTACTCCACATTCTTGAGATTCTCCACAAAGCTGTGGTTAAAATCAGGAAATTTTAATGCTCCTGTTATACTTTTAACTGCAGTTCACGAATTACACCTCTAATAGAAGAAAATATTAAGTTAAAGTTTAGATTGAAAATCACTTTTATACTCACGCTTTAGTTCATACTTTTTTTGAGGACTACTAAAAAAAGTAATGATTTCTTTTAAGCTGTGGAATTTCGGTAAAAAATAATAAAATTTAAAACTACAAGCAATAATTGTTTCCAATAAAATAATGTTAAATTTACAGTTAGGATTTAATACGGGACCCATTTTTTTGTGTAAAATGTATTTGAAATCAGATACATAATGTCTAGATCTGTATTTAGGAATTATATAATTTTTAAATTTGAGACGGACTCACAAGTTTCTGCCATATTTAATATATAAAACTTATCTCTTACATTTAATTTTCTTTTAAAAATCTCGGATTTTTTATTTTACATATTGGATTTCCCACACAAAAACCCAATAAAAAATATTCACTGAGCATTTTCGATACACACTGTCTTATGCATAGGGCGGAGAAACGCAAACGTTTGTATATGTCTGCCTCTTAATTTATTGCAATCAATTTGCCTTTCATTTTATTTTGCATTTCTGCAATAAATCACGAACATTTTCTTTTTTTTTCTTGTGTGTGTCTTCATTAGATATTCCCAAGCCGTATTGGCTTATTAAATAAATGGACTGAATTACTTTTACAATTTGCACGCTAGAGGACTTCAATCACAAAAACGTTTTGTTTTGCTAACCTGAAGATATTACAAAACCGATTATTAACATAAAGTGATTTAATAACCTATATTACCCATTCAGAACTAATAATTATTTGTGACTTTAATAAACAGATTTTGAATATTATTACTTTTTGAAATATTTTAGTTATATTATTAAGAACACTGGAATTTTTGAAACTGACATCATTTAATACACATAGTAGCGCATTGAGTCACAAAGTTTTGGGT
>PGFW01028822.1:34610-48903 GCA_003123925.1 Haematobia irritans
GCAGAATCACCACCTGAGTCGAGCTAGCCCTCCGTTTGCAATTATTAACTGATATGCGAGTGTTTTGGCACAAGAACAAACGCTATTGAATGTGAAAAAATCATCACATTTAGATATAGCTCCCATTATATGTATCTCCCGATTTCGGTAAATGGGGTCAGATTGAGCGTTTTTACTAACCGATCGGTGTCAAATTTGGCAAAACGTAATTTTATTCACTGCCTTTCATATATATGTATGTATCGCCCGATTTCCCAAATTTTATCATGAACCCTTATTTATTAACCGAACTTACTCAAATTTATATCATACAAATCGGTTCAGATTTATGTATCGCCCAATTTTCCACAATTTGGTCATAAAAGCCTTATTTATTAACTGATCTTCTGTTATATCAAACAATCCTGCGAACTATAGTCCAAATCGGTTCATATTTATATATAGATCCCATATATATGTATCGCCCGATTTTCCTTATTACTAACTGATCTTCTGTAATATCAACCAAACCTGCGAACTATCCTCCAAATCGGTTCAGATTTAGATATAGCTCTCCATATATATAGTATCGCCCGATTTTCCATAATAGTTATTTACTAACCGATCTTACTAAAATTCAGTCAAATTTAGATGTATTAGCCGATCTTGTTCAGACTTACATATAGTTCTCAAATAAATATATTGACCGATTTTCACAAACTAGGCTACACGCATTAGAGACAGGCGATTCTTCTTTTTTTTATTAATTGACTCAATTTTAGTGGCATACCAACTCTGTAGGTGTAAAATCAAGTATAGCTCTTTCATCAGCATTTCTAGTCAGATTGAGGTAAAGCTCCTATAAATATGTACCCCTTAATTTATGATCTAAATGTGCTCTATTTCTTGATCATGAGTTGCCATATCTCAAATATTTCCAATTAAAAAGTTGATTGAAGTTGAAACATTTTCCCTCAACAGAATTAATGGATACAATTAACATTTTAATCAAGATAGAAACATTAAGTAATTAAGTAAATGATTGAAAGTTTCTAAATTTTTAATTAAAAAAATTAATTTATACTTTTTAATCAAACTAGGAAGACTAAGTCAGTTAAAATGGTGATGGAATTTTTTTTTTATTTTTAATTAAAAATTTATTTCAAACAGTCAATTTTTTCATCAAACTAAAAACACTAACCCCCATTTCATAAAGTCCGTTAGGTGCCTTAACTAACCAACTTTTAAATCGTATTATAGACGAAGCTGCCATCTTGCCTTTATATTCCATATGCCAGTTAGGAACTTAACTGACGAAAATTTTTCAGTTAAAGTTAACCGGAGAGAAGATATTTGCAATTTACTTTCTGTTAACTGGCAGTTAAAGCCTAACGGAGCTACATGTAAATGGCCGTAAGTCAGTTAAAAAGTAATTAAAAATAGTTACGTTTTTAAATACAAAATTAATTGAATTTTTCAATCAACATCAATTAAAGTTTTAATTGAATTAATGAAAAAATTAATTGAAATTTGCTAATGAAATCAATTAGTTTTTTAATCAAGTATTTTTCATGTCCAATCAAAACTGTGCTTGATACTATCATTTTCGTGATTGAAGACATTTCAATAATAAACTTAATTGGATCATTTAATTTCGTGATTGAATCAGAAAAAAAAATTATTGTGTGTATGACAACCCAGAGAAGGAATATGATCAGCCCAAACCTGTTTCAATGAGCATAATATTTATTTTCTCGCCAAACATAAAATGCTTGTCAAAAATCAGTTACAGTTTCGCGTAAAAAAATAACATTGAGTTCTTGAAAACTGTTCGGGATAATATATTCCTTCTCAGCGTCTAGCAAAAGAATAAATGTTTAGCAAAACATGCGTCACACTGCTCAAAACTTTGTTGCCGACAAAAAATCCGCTCTAATCTTTGGGTAGCCACCGTGGTGCAATGTTAGCATGGCCCGCCTTGCATACACAAGCGTGGTTCGATTCCTGCTTCGACCGAACACCAAAAGTTTTTCAGCGGTAGATTTCCTACCAAAAAAATGAATAATTTCTTCAACTTATTTGTATTACAGAAAAAGGTGCCAAGAACAAAAAAATTTCGTGGAAGTGAAAATTATGTGAGGGAATGAGCACAATCTTCTTTGGGAAAAATTCTTCCAAGCATATAATATTTTGGGCAAAATGCTTCCAAGCATATAATATGTTCACATAAAACAAACATTAAATTTTTCTGATTTTAACAACGCTTTGTGAAAATCACAAAATGTGATTTTTAGTTCAATTTTCACATGAGGTATTTCATTCACAGAAAAAATCGTCTATAAAAGGCTTGGCCAGACCCAACTTTCGACCATATATACTGACTAAAATAAAAAAAAAATAAAAACACATATAAATGTAACCCAGAAGCCATATTGTTCGACAAATAAGATCAAATCTTTATTCGATTTCAATTTTTATAGACATTATGTTACATTACGTCAAACGAGATATTTAATGTTAATCTTCCCATTCTCCCAATGCCTGAAACACTATTAGGAAGTGAAATCAGCAAATGGAATGCCGCGTGCACTAAGCTTCTCTGAAATCCATGAACGCAAATACGGAATATTTGCATATACACCTGGAATATTCTCCTCAGCACATCCAACTCCCCACGCCACAATGCCAGCTTGATAAAAGCGATCTGGTACACCTGGAATAGGGCAGACCAATGGAGAGCCACCGTCACCTTTGCAAGTGTCCTTGCCCTTTTCGCCACCGGCACAAATAAAACTCTCATGCAAATTAAAGTAGAGGCCCAGACGTGTCTGCCTCAGATTATTCTGACAGGTTTCATGTGGTACGACAGGCAAATCGATTTTCTTCAAGATCACTTGGTATTCGCCGTCACGGCTGAATTTGTCCTTGCCCCAACCTGTAGCATAGCAGCGACTGTGATCAAAATTGGCATTTGGCTCAGGGAGACAAATAGGACGGATATTTTCCTGCCATGCGAAGGGTTCTTCAAGTATGAGGAGAGCAATGTCATTGTATAGGGCACCCTTGTTGTACTTCTCATGCTTGATTATTTCCCGCACGCGTTTATCGACATGTGGCAAAATTTCATTGGTATTCTGGGTGTCCCATTCACCGCCACGCACCACAAGCTCATTCGCTTGTCGATTGATGACACAATGGGATGCAGTCAAAACGACATTGGCTGCAATTAGGGAACCGCCACAATCATACAAATGGATTATTTCTCCGGCAGCATCTTCAGTACGTAGAATGGCAACCATCCAGGGGAACTCTCCAAATTGGGATTCGTTATCACTGTCGCCGGTAATTCGGTAGCCCACACCATCCTTGTTGCGCCTCTTAGCCACAACCACCATGTACTACGGGTGGAAGGGGTGGAATTACAGGATCGCTTCTCTATATAGGGCGAAAAAACTCAATGTCCTGCTATATTCTCATAATGCAATAAAACCTCACCTTATTTGGTAGATCACAACAAAGTTCGTTGTATGAACAAGTGGAGTCATCGATTCGAATGTCAATGAAATTCTCGCCTGTTGTGCTTATAGCTCCATCCACACATAAATGTCTAGGCACACATTCCTTGTCCAAACCACACGATTTATAGGCACCTCCACCGCCATTGGGATTCACTCTGGTATCTGGAGTAGGTACCGGAGCGGGCGTTGGAAGAGGGTCAGGCTTGAATACTTGTGTTGTTCCCTGATCTGGCTTTGGTGTAAAGACCTGATTAATCAGCTCATCCAAACTCAATCCCTGGCCATCGGAATGGACCATCAATAGTCCAAAGACTAATAGAAAACAGCTCAATTTTATCGCCATGCTGCCAGACTAAATCTGAAAATACCAAATGAAATCAAACCGACAGTGAGTATTGATTCAACACGGTCTTCGGCATCTCACAAACCAAGCATTTCTGTGTCAAACAACAGATTCTTCTTGGAATACGTTTTGGAGGTATTCTACTGGGGAACACGGGTCAGTGGTGTTATCAGTTGGGAAAATTGAAAAAGAAACAAATGATCAAATAAACAAAACACAAATTTCTTTCAAGTAGAGACCAAGGAATCTCTAATCTAAATTGTTTACATTGCATCCTCAAGCATTTGTTTAATAAACTAATGCTTAGAAAAGTAGAAATACATTTGGCCCAATTTCTAATCCAAGATTTTAAATACTGATAAGATTCATTTATAATTTCTATTATTTTAACCCTCGACCTAAATTCAAAATAAAAGTGCGGTTAAGAGACACATAGAAGAGAGCGAGGAGTGTATGAGTAACACTAAAAGTCGGTAACTATAATATATTTTGTATCAGTGTTAAGTACTTTTTTTTTACACTGAAACAACAAATATGTATCTCACATATCTCGAAAAGGGAATGAAAATTCGATAAATGAGTTCTGTAGCCTAATATAAATTTTATAGAGCCTACATTTGAAAGTTCCTAAACAATGTCTTTATTTAAAAGACATGTTTTTATTCAATTTGGAAAAAACTGTAACTATTGATTGGTAGTATAAATTGAAACATAGTGGTATTCATATATTAGTGTATTTTTATTAAAACAAAAAAAAATAATTTTTTAATTAATTCAATAAAAATTTCAAAAATTCAATTTAATTGACGTCGATTAGAGAACTCAACCAGTTTTTTAATTGATTGAATTAATTATTTAGTTAAATTGATTGAGTTTTGCAAACGACATTGATTAAATTTTTTAGTAAACCGCGAATATTTTCACTCATTTTCGTAACTATTTTTGTATTCTTAGTTTGATTAAAAAAATGGTTGTATCAATTATTTGTTTTATTAAATATTAGAGAGGTTCAACGATTATTTTAACTGACGTAGACTTCCGAGTTTGATTAAACAATTAATTTAAATTCATTTAATTAATCTTTAATTAAAATTTAAAAGCATTCAATCCATTGACTAATTGACTTTAATGTTTCTAGTTTGCACTAAAAAATATGTCGTGAGGTCAAAGATGTTCATGTCTTTAAAATACGAATACAATTTTGCTTAGCATAGAAGACGCATTTCTCTAAAAAAATTATTTTTTCCTTGTCCAAAAGTCGATAAACTTTCAATGAAGTCGTATTGTCCTTATAATTAAGTGATTTACTTAAAAATGGTATCTTAACATGAAAGAAAAAATTTATAGGCTAAGGTCAACTTGACTTTATAATTCAGAAAAATTCTTTAAATTTAATGAAATTGTCTTTAAATTTGTTGTCTTTTTGCATCTTGACTACAAAGCAAAAAATCGTTCAAATATAGGACATGTTTTTCAAAACTTTATTTTAAAGAAGTTGTTTACTTCAAATAGCATTAATTTCTACTGGAAGATCCAGTCTTAATTTGGAAATAAAGTTGCCGTAACTCGTTTTTAAAGGGCTTTATAGCTATGAAGAAAAAAAAACTGAGAAAGCGAAAAATTAAAATTTGCTCTCTAGACAGCAAGTGCACAAAGCTATACTTTAAAAGAGAATTGTGTCTTAAAAGTATCCTTACTTGTATTCTCCGCTTCTTTGGCTCGGAGTCAATACCAAATTTTTTAAAGTAAATACAAAATCTTTGGAACCGAGTATGCTTTTTTTTCAGTGTGATTAAAAGACTAATTGTATCAATTAATTTGTTAATTGGAAAAGTTTTCAGTTTCAATTAACATTATACTTGGAAATATTTGGGTGATATTGTTTTCTGTGTATTCATAATATCGGTTTAAAATTCAATTTATAAAACATACTTGAAAGTAAAACCTGTTTTCTTAGTCTCAAAAAAAAAAATAACTTTAACCAAAGATGCAAAATCCTAAAAATAAATCGTTAGAAACTTAAGGAAATTGCCTTACTTCAAATAGAAACCACTTTAACGAGGAACGCAAATTTCAAAGATTTGTGCCCTAATATAAATAAAAACAATTTCTTTATTTTTAAGAAATTTGTCTTAATATTGTAAATTGTGCATCCTAAAATTCAGGTTGCATTAATATTTTGGTCAAATATTTTTTTTCAAGTGTAACAAAATGCAAAATCTAAACTAAATTCTATTTACAATCCAAGTGGCAAAATATCGAGTTTCGATCATTTTCGATTTAACAGCTTTTTGTTTACAAGCTGAACTTTCTCTATTGAAAATCTCTACTTAAATCTATGTGGATTGTTGGGACAAAAATTCCCTTTTGGTGTGTAAATACAGTAAATATATATATTTGTTATGTATTTGTTTACATGCATTTCTTTGAGAAACCCAAAATCTGCGACGCGCTAGGGCCCATCGCCAAATTAAATTCTTCTTAATTTCTTGCGAGAATGGGACAGGAGGCAAGCTTATCAAGTTTTAAAACTCAGCACTAATCACTGTTGTTGCTTAGCCACGTGGGAATTCTTATTTGTTGAATTAAATCAACGAATAACAAAAATTACATGTTTTTATTATTCTTCTCTTTTAGCAAGATATATACGTTAGCATCTGAATTTGGGGAGAGAGCCAAAAAAAAACACTGACTATGTGCTGGTACGTATCCGACGAGGCTCCTTGCAAACTATTGTATATGCTTACCCTCTAGATGCCCAAGCCGCCTTTAGGCGGTCTTCATTTAATAAGGAAGTTTTAGTAAACAACACTTTAAGACAACAAAATGGGGTAAACATAAGAAACTTTATTAAACTGTTCAAAGAGCTTTGCAGCATATACTGAATTTTACGTATAAATTTTTCTTGTATAGTTTTCTTGCTTTCGTGTCGTTAACAATTATCAGCTGGCAAAAATTGGGGCACTTAGAGGGTTAAGGCTAACATTATTCAACTTAAATTGAAGAAAAGTAAAAGAGCAGCCGGTGAATAAGAGAAAAATCTGCAGTCTTGTAGTAGGCATGTACTGTTATTTTCTTTATATCGGCATAATATTGTTTCTTACTAGATGCATCAAAACAAATTGAAATCGGGACCGAATGCAGCCAACATTGTTCGAAACAAAGAAAAACATAAAAAAATAAAAAAACAAACTAAGAAATCAACCTCCTTTACGATATACTGTCCCCCAAACATATTCTGGCTTCAAGCATATATAATTTTTTCAAGAATTTTTTCAAAAAAACATTGTTTGCCCTGTACGAAAACATATAATGTTTTACCTTAATACATGTCTTTTGTTAAGCAGCCCGGCCGCCAAATAGTCTTTTGTTTAAGGCCCCAAATAATTCCAGTTTCTAAAACATTTATATTGCTCCTGCGCACACCAGGCAAAAAAATCTTTTATTCTGTATTCCAATCACGAAATTAATTGATCCCACTTAATTCTTTTTCATTGAAATGTCTTCATCGCCCAAAATGGATAGTATCAATCAGGAGCTTTTAATTGGGCATAAGAAAAAATTCTTGATTAAAAAAAATTTTAATTATTGATTTCATTAGCCAAATTTTCAATTATATTCTTTTAATTGATTCCATTTAAAAAAATTTAATTGATGTTGATTGCAAAACTCAATGAATTTAGCATAATTAAAAGGAGGTAATATTTTACCAATTACATTTTGAGAATTGGCTTAGATTTTATCCGGATTAACAATTGATTGCTTTGAAAGAAAGAAAATTTTATTAAAAATTTAAAAAAATTTTCATCACTTTTTTAACTGACTGTAGTCTTTTGTCCGAATTTGATTACAAAAGTTACTTGTATCAATCTAATTTTTCAATTAAAAATTTTAAATTTTTCAATCAATCTGACGTTTAATGGGTAACTTAATGTTTCTATCCAATTGATTAAAAAGTTAATTGCTATCAATTAATTTTATTAAATTGAAAAAATTTAACTTCAATTACCGTTGTTTAATTGGAAATATTTTGGTTATATTTTTTTCTAGTGCAGAGAAAGTCTTAAATATAAAAAAAAAGCCCCTGTTTGTAATTTAGTTTGAATGTATATCGCCAAACATTTATTATAAAATGAAGTAGAAGTTTTTCTTGTTCTGAGGACGAAGTTTTAGGCAAGCAAAGTTTTCTTTTCTGCTAAAGGAATTTCTTTAAAGTCAACATAAAAGAGCTAGAGACAATCGTTGAATTCGCCATATCATACGAAATTTGGGTTTATTTGGCCAAAAGAAACAATACTTTATAATAAATTGAGAATTCCGGTTTGTCCTAAATTTCGTTCCTAGAGAAAAGTATTTTTTTCCTTTGGCGAGTATACACAAATATGTAAACCGATAAGAAATCCTGGAGGGCGTCTACTTGAGAAACTAACATTCTTTATTTGTTGTAATTAAACAGTATTAGTTGAGACATACAATTTAGCTGTCTTTCGTTATCTATCTGCGTTGGCCGATCTTAATCTTTTTCGGAAGATTTCTAAACATATATAGTGTTTATGAGAGAAATGTTCTAAGTTATTCGTAAGAGTGTTAGATCTAATAGAAAGATATCTGAACATACGTTAACTCAAGTCATACACTGGTTAGAAAAGTAATCCCGACAGCATTTTAGTCGATGTTTCGCATATAAACAAAAAATGTGTTTCGCGGGCACAATTTTCTAAACACAACTATATTTAAGTGCAAACTCTGTAATGTTCGCCCAAACTAACACTCAAATGTTTGGGAAGACAATGATCGTTACTATGTTAGAAGATAATATTATGTTTGGGGCATGCATGGTTCATAAAAAATTTATATGGTGAATGTTAACATACATAAATTTTACAAAATTTTCGAGTAAACATATATATATGTGTGATATTTTAAGTTCAGAGAGCGACAGGGAGAAGAGAGTATAGAGAAAGAAATAGAGAAAGTGGAAACCGGGAGTAGTTTACAAAAGATATCAACATAACACAGACGAGAGAATCAAAATGAGAGCTAATTCTGTGAAATCGGCTTATATGTTGTTTTCGGAAACTGGCTTTGTGATATCAGGCCAAAATGTTATATGCTGGAAGTCTATATTAATTTAATATGCATATTAGAATGAGTATTCGGATAAAAGAATTAATAGAGATTCGGAACAAGACATTTGAAAAAAACAGAATGTGTTTTCGTCTTGAAGAGCAGGCATTTATACGTAATGTGTGGATAGTGTTTTGTGTATCATTCTTTGCGTTAATGGGTACACTATTGTTCTGTGGTTTGTTTAAAAAGCAACTCGCGGGAACGTAACGAGGAGGTAAGCTCAAAATATTCTGGCAAAGGAAATTACAAAAAAAAAAGACGGTGGAAAATATACAACAAATTGATAAAGGGATATTCCATAAAATAAGAAACGGGCATTATATCGTTTTCTTAGAAGTGGGAAGACAGTAAAATGAAAAAAGGAGGAAATGGTGAAAAATTAAAGCAGTAAAATGAGTATAAGAACAAAGTTTTGAGTTCTACTTTATCTAATTAAGTAGTCACAGAGGGAGTTGAACGGACATCTTCAATATAAAAGCGGGCCATTGAAGTTTCGAGTTTTGCAGGCAACATCTTGAAAAAAGTTTATGTTTATTTAAAGCCGAATTATTAGGGAAAAAGTAAAAGGCAAACAGGGTCATTTTAGAGCGATAATGCCAACATCTAATACAGGCCTTAAAGTTAACAAATTAAATTAAGTAACAGGAAGCATGATAGTTTAAATGCATTTAATGGTGTTAAAATGCTAGTAAAATAACTGTTTCTCACGCCTTAAATGATATGTATGTGTAATATGTATGAAACATTATTTATGTATGTTTATACTCGAGCTCCACTGTCTTCTTTTGATTAGAGTTTTTGAATTCTGTCGTCCAAATGTTCAAACTTTGTATACAAAAACCGTTGCAAGTTTTTTGTTACATAAATTGTTATATTTGGCAATAAACATAATATTTTATCCAAAAGCTCAGTCCAATTTCGTTATATCAAGATCTGTTTTCTTGACTGTGAAGATGCATTTAATAACCCACATTTCGACGTTTCATTATTAAAAAATAATATAGTATAAATATAATGGTGTAAATTAAAACAAGTATACTACGGGCGCCGGAATCTTAGTGTACCCTCGGCACCATCGGATTGCGTAGAAACTTCTACGAAAGACTGCATCGTCAAGCAATTTTTAAATTCACATGGTTGTTAAATATCATATACTACGCAGCCACGGATAGCGAAATTTTCATACCAGAGTCGGACTGAAATTTGGCTTCTCCAAAGGCACGCGGAGTCAAATATGGGGATCGGTTTAATATGGGGAGCTATATATAATTAATGAAACTGATAGGAACCAATTCTGCATGGTTGTTGGATACCATCATACTAACATCACGTACAAATTTCAACCGAATGGTGAAGAATTCTGCTCTTCCACAGGTGCTTCGCGCGAGGTCAATGATCCTGGGATGCGGCTTTATGATGGGGCCTAATATATCAATTATGGACCGCGATATCGAACCAGAATTTTTTGCATGGGTGTTTTTGCATGTCATTAGAGACCGATATACTATAAATTCATGTACCAAAGTTTTATGCCGGGATCGTATGAAATTTGTTTCTCTTTAGGGAAGCTCTGCAAGCTAAAATCGGGGGATCGGGTTTATAGCTTGGGGAGGCACTGTGGTGGCCAATGGTTAGCATGCCCGCCGTTGCATAAACACCAGGTCTAGGGTTCGATTCCTCGCTAGCGACGCGAACACACAAAAAGTTTTTCAGGGCGGTGGATTATCCACCTCAGTAAGCGCTGGTGGACGTTTCTGAGGTTTTCAAAGCTTCTCTAAGTGGTTTTCACTGACATGTGGAGACGCCGTGTGCGGACTCGGCTTGTAAAAAAGGAGGTCCCTTGTCATTGAGCTTAACATGGAATCGGGCAGCACCTAAGTGATAAGAGAGAAGTTCACCACTGTGGTATCAGACAATGGAGCTGAAATAAAGTCTAAAGTGCGCCTGTTGTACATCGGGCGGCCACATAACCTAACGGCTAACCTATGGGGACTATAATATACAATTACGGAACCGATGTGGACCATTTTTGCCATGGTTGTTAGAGACCATATACTACACGCATGTAAAAATTTCAGCCGATCGGATGAATTCACTTCTCTTATAGGGCTCGCGCAAGCAAATCGGGGGGAATCGGTTTAATATGGGGGCTATATATAGATTATGGACCGAATTGTACAACCCAATTCTTTGCATGGTCATGTTTAGAGACATATACCATGATACACCATGTACAAAATTTCAAGCCGGAATCGCGGATGAGACTTGCTTGTCCCTCTAGAAGGGTGCTGCAAGCGCAAATTTCGGGGTTCGATTTATATGGGGGCTAATACGCGTAAAAGTGGCCGATTATGGCCCATGTTGCAATACCGATCCGACCTTACACAATTAACAACTACTTGTGGAGCCAAGTTTTCCAAGTCGATAGGTATCTTCGGGGTATCGAAGGATAGCGTGATTTCTAGCAGACACAGGCCGGACGATGCTCAAGATCGACTTCAGCAATTTCACCACGAACCCAGAACTATATAATACTTTATGGGGTCCTTACGAGCAATATTTCCAATGGTTACAAATCCGGAATGACAAAGTTCATGGGTGGAGGGTGATACAAAAAAACAATGGTGTTTGGTCTGGAGCAGGGATGGTGGAAGCGCACGACCATTTGCATAACGGCAGACATGCTAACCAACTGCCAGCGGTGGCCAATCACACAATGTATGTTGTCTGTTAAAGTAATGTTATAGGCTTGTCTGGGCTCTTGTGGGCGCTGCAGGCAGACTATGCTCTAGTATAGAATGTAACGTTCATAGAACGATAATTGTCTACTGGGCGATATATAACGGCGTACGTAGACCAGTGGATACGTGTGTTGGGCTTACAAATCTGATCGGTCCTCGGGTTGATTCTCCGTCCAGCCGAAATGTAAAAATTGAAAGATGATAAAATTGAATAATTTCCTTCAACATTATTTGTATTACAGAAAAGAGGTGGCAAGAACAGAAAAAATTTTCGCTAGAAAGGATAAAATCGTGCAGATGTTAAGGCGGAATAGAGGATCACATCGTGCTGTTGGGAAAATTCATTGCGGCAGAGCACGTATAATATGTTTTGGCTCAAAATGCTTCCAAACCTATTAAGTATGTTACAGTAAAGCAAACATGTAATGGTTTCGGCAGGTATCGCAATAGACTGTATGTGCGTCACTGCAAAGATATGTCTTTGGACATGGATGTGGTAGGTAGGAGAGTACGATTGGTTGTTCTTGGAGGGAGTGTAGTGTTGGTTTAGAACACTTTCACTTCTGTTAACCATTTTCTATATATGAGGACATTGCGATTCAAAGACTAGAATACTCCAGACTTTAGGAAGTATGCACGAAACTCGCAGAATGTTTAGTTTGTAACTTGCATGAACATAATAAACCCATTAGCTTGTTATTTTATAATTAGGTATATAAAAGTAACTAAAATGTATACGTGATATTATTCAAAGAAATAGACCAAACATTATTTCAGTCAACTTCAATCACGTGTTAACATCAAAAGAGCTATCATTCTGTAGGTATAACTTCCGTGAGTTCTCATTTTGCATAATGGTCGATGCTTTATTTCATAGCTAAATTCGAAGAATAGCAGCTAACTCTAAAGTCCAAAAAAGAACTTCCATTTTAAATTCGATTCTTTCAACACTCGCAAACGTAGAATGTTGCTGGCAAACCATGGGGTAGCGATTTAAGGCCAGAATTGGGAAAATACGTAAAAAAGCAAACTTTCTTTCTGAATTGTGTAAATAATCTACAAGCCGCAAGATCCATTTAATATACAAATAAAATCTGACGCATTTTTAAATAATCGAAATGAGCACGCAAAATTACAAAATTTAATAACGGAAGATGCATCCAGAAACATAATATGTTCTACACATATTAACCATAACGTATACCAAACAACATTGGAAGAATGTGTCTCTGCAGAGTTCCGGTCTTTGATTCTCTTGAAATCGCAACGTCTGTGCTCCATTCTAGTAATTCGGGTAAACATCTTTAGAATTTATATTTCAAATCAGACAAGGATGGACGGAAATAGTATAATTTGAACTACTCAGAAAAACGATTTTCTGATTCCAATCTCAAATATGAATGTGATTCAATTTAATTTTTTTTATGTAACTGCTTCAATGACGAAAATGATAAATCATAAATAGAATTCAATTAGAAATTTAAAGTACAATTGATATAATTTGGTTTCTTCGACACTTTTAATTAATTGGTTTATTGATCTTGTTAATCGGTGGCTAATTAATTATTTATTTATAATTATTCTGGTCTTATGGAATGAATAAGTTTTTCTCTTGTTGATCAATTCATTATTGTTTTGATATCAGCCGTTTAAACGCATAACAATGCAGCACCAAAAAAATTATGTTGTTCTGAATTCCAGATCACGAAAATTAATTGACCAATTAATTTTTTAATTGAAAATGTCTTTCAATCCACAGAAACTGATAGTATCGATTAAAAACGATTAATGACGAGTCTTAATAAAAATTAAATGTGGATGCCGAATTAAATAATTTAAATGTGATACTATTAATTTGTGTGATTGATTTTTTTATTTCAATTAAAAAATTGTTGGATCAATTAAATTTTTAATTGAATATTTTGTCTAAAATCAATAAGATTTTAATTGGAAAATTTTTGCTGAAATTTTTGTCTGTGTGACTAAAACTACAACACGATAGCTTTAACCAACAGAGGAAAACGTAATGTTTTTCAAATTTATTTGTGCAAAGAGTGGCACTAATTGGTTGGATGGGACGATCTTTTCGGGAACAGAAGAATGAAGCTGCCCAGTCGCCACCTGCCGGTTTTTTTTTGTGCCATAGCCCGACGCCGCGATCAAACTTAGCCAGCCAACATTACTCAAAAATAATAATTTATATCGGAAAAATTTGTATTTGCATTTGTATTTTTTGCCAAAATCGTTGCCATTGCCACACATCAATCAGTTACAGCGGATGAAAAAGACTGTTTTTCATATGTTTGGCGTATAAACATTATATGTTTTGGAACACAAATTTTTAAGACACTGCAGAGGACCAGGGTCGGCAATACTTTACGTGGAGTGCAAGCATATAATGTTCATAAACTAGCATAACATGTTTGGGGACATATATGTTAATATGTTAGAGACACTACTATGCTTTTGGGACATAAATGTGTTTGTTAAATATAATATGGCTTGGATGCAAACAATATACTTATATTTAGAAATCGCCTATAAACATATATGTGTTTAGTAAGCTTGGAGGCGCTATTTAA
>PGFW01028825.1:0-18232 GCA_003123925.1 Haematobia irritans
ATCACTTGAGCTAAATGAGCACTTAACCCTTCGACCTAAAAATATAAAAATTTTGACAAAAGCATATATCGAAAAGAACCAATAGAGGATTTCTAAGATCACTATATAAATTATTCTTAAGCCAAACCCAAACGTTAAATACGAGTCTAATTGGAAGAAATAAAAAAATGGAAAATTTTTAGAAGAAATAACGTAATTTATCTTCCAAATATGTTTTATAATAATAGTAAGTGAAAATAAAATTAATATAAAATTAAGGAGGTGTCACTAAATGATAATGTCTTGTGCAGAATCACTAAAATTATTTGGAACTTCTAAATCCCCTTTGGCATAATGTCTATTGGATGCTAACAATTCTTGCTTAACATAAGAAGCTGACAAGATAAAATGAGGGGCTTATCGACAAGAAAATAGTTTCCAGAAACATTTCAAAGTGCAACCCAATTAAATTGTTAAAAACAACCAAATCTGTTAAAATCAATAACTTCTGGATGAAAAATGTGCATCACCAGTCGTCAGTTTAATTACATCCTATTATTCAGTTTGAAAATGGAAAATATTTTTTGAATTCCCTTCCCCTGCTGGAAATCTATTCTAACACCGCGGCCCAGGACTTCTGATTTCAAAATTGCCGCATATTAATTACTTTTAATGCTGGTTTTATGTTTGTTTTTTGTTGTTTTGTTCTTATATTGTTGATATGTTAATAAGATTATATCAATTGGATTTTAGTGTGTTATGTAGTGTAGTGTATTATTATAAGTTTTATTTTGACGAAAATTTAATAAATATACCAAAATCATAGATATCATTTGGCTTTTTTGACGAGAGAGACATTAAATTTGATATCGAAAAAATCCATAACATCTAATATGACATAGTAGATTAAAGTATTTCTAAATGGCAACGAAAGTAAAAAATTTTTTACTAAAATTTTCTATAGAATAAATTTGGACAAAAATTTAAAGAATAAAAAATTTATCTCGACATTATCAAAAATATTTCTTAGAATTAATAAGGAGTAAGTCGATGATAATTTTGCAAACAATTTTCAAATAACATTTTTTAACCATTTGGCAGTAACAATATACAATTTGAGTATAATCTACATTATAAGAAAATTATTTGCCTAATGATCTATTGATGCAAATAAATTACCTTGATTTAGGAGGTAATGACTGGTTTAAATTGAGCGTAATTTTTCTACATTACATCAACCAATTTTACACAAAATTTAAGAATATTTAGCCAAAAACTTCTTATATTATTCTCGGTATACTGAGAAATGTTCTAATTAGGATTAAGAGATTTAGCATATATTATTTTCAGAACGCTATGTGTTTGCGTTGGGAGATAATTGTTAATATATTCAAGAGAAAAACATATTCATTATGAGCTAATATTGAACATTTATCTAAAGAATATGAATTATTAGAATATTTTACATAAATATTCTCAAAAAGACATATTGAATGCAAAACATATTATGGTTACAAAAATTCAGATTTAGAAATAGCCTATAACATATTAATAGAATTAATAATTTATTGAACAAAATTTTTCTAAAGAAAAAAAAAAAGATTGCACAAAGAGAAATCTGCAAAGTAAAGGAAATGGAAAAGTACACGTAAATTTAGGCGGCCCATTCAAAAATATGTATATGTTAAACACATTAAGAAATTTACCATAATTTTCTTATACAGACCAGTAAATATGTATGTCTCTACATAAAGATTAACGATTAATCATGATTATGAACAATACAACAAACAAAATAATTTCAAACATTTTGTTCTGACCCCAAATCCTGCAAAAGTATATATATATAATCAATAAAAATTCAATATGAATATGACTTGAAACGCAGTAAATTGTGTAGAGAAGTTTGATATAAAAATAGTAAAGCGGAACTTATATGATTTTTTTTTATAAATCTCTAGATCCCACCCAACATGTGGAAACCAGGGTATAAATATAAATTTGACAAAGTCATTGTTTGTGCAATTATATTGTTGTTAACAATGTCTAACTATCCCAGAAGGAGAACGAGATGGACATATACTATAGAAGAATATTATAATATATGTCATAGTAATTAACACCAGTGGCCTCGTGCTTGAGAGATGCGATCAGAACATTTTCCCCGTCTGTCCACATGAACAAGACATTTTTTTCGATATTGATAAATGAAATTTTATTAGTAATCAAAAGTCAAGGCAAGCACACTTCATAATTGTCACACAAAAAATTTGTCCTTATCCCAGAGAAAAATAGAATAATACACCTAATTATGTATTGTGTATTATGGAAATACAGAGTATATCAAGAAATATCTACAAAATTAAGTCATCCAACTAACAACCATAATCGTATATCATAAATTCGAGCCGATATCTTACAAACCGAATAATATAAGCCCAGAACCCAGAAATTCAGACTGATTATTACTTAATATTTATGCATGTCAACATTTGCAGTTCTAATAGAACAGTAGTACTGTAAATAAATGTTTCAAGAATAGTTCTTGTATGAAAAATCTGAGAGGATACAGTGATTTTCAAAATAAATTATGCCTTACACCATAAATAAAAATATTGCAAAACAATTTTTTTACACCACCAAAAGATATGGACAATTGCCCCCTAGTAGAGACCATACTAAATCCCCAATTTTGTCTTTTAAATTTGGCAATTTTGGTGTATTAAAGATAATAAGAATAAATTTTGCAAAATTTTCGTATAGAAATAGCTAAAGGTGCAGTCCAAATTATGGATATGAATATTCTGGTTCAAAAGTAATAATTAGGGCTCCCACATATATATTGATATACAAAATTTTCCGCCGCGATACTACAGAAGACATCCACAAAATGCTCTTATGTAAGTACCTATTGAGCCCTAACAAAAATGAATATTAAATATTAATTGAGCACAGAGAGCAAAGAATATTTATTATCTATATAAGAAAAGTACTTTGCATGAAGCCGAAATTTGGACTTATGAAATCGTGTTCAGATTTATTCGATATAAAGGAAGACTACCACAATTCGTGACAAAATATTTATTCTATACATGTATCGACCTGATATAATTACCTATAAAATAAGACCCTAGAAAAATTCCTAAAGTCTTATTACTGTCAATTTTATGCTTCAAATTATTGACCAATCCAGGGAAAAATATATTTCAATTGACTGCCTTGTCATCAAGCTTACATGTAATGTAACAACAACGGAGATGGAGGAGAAAAAGCCCAAATTTGTAAGAAATCGGTTCAGCATTTTATAGTAATTAGCTCCCAGATATATATCTTTCCCCCGATTTTCACTCATCGAGATCAATATTTTATTCCTATATCTGACCAACAGAGATCTAATTTGTGAATCCGCTTACGTGAAATTTTGGCACAAGGAGTAGTACCAAATAATATACATTGTAATTTTTACTTATTGCATAGCACCTATAATATGAAAGATATTTGGAATTTCGGATCATGGATTAGACATAGGCTTGCCACTACTATATTGTAAAGTTACTGTTCCTCTATTGTCTAGAGGGCCAATAATATTTTATTCTATACTTTTATATAGATAACCATGTCAAACTATTTATTCTTTTCCTGAATTAGATTAGCACAAGACTGCTAAAATCGAAAAACTCTTCCCGCTTCCCAAAACTTTTATTTCTCTTACGCAAACATTTTCAAACATCTTTACGTCTTCCGTCTTCAGCATCTTGGCGTCAAATTTTTTTATTCTTTCACAAACACAAGTCTTTTCCCCAAAAATTTTTATTCTCCCTGACCACAAAGCATTTTTGCAAAATTTGATTTCTTTGAAAATTTTGTCAAAAATTTATTCTTAAAAGATAATTTTTTTCCAACTGTTTATTTCCATAGTAATATTTTCAAAGCTTTTATTCTAAATGTAACTTTTTTGAAAAAAAAAATATTTTTAACGAATATTCTAAATAATTTTATTTGTAATCCACGAAATTGTTTTGTAAGATTTTTTATCGATATACATTGGTTGTGTACGACACTTTGTGTTTTTTATTTTTTTCACAAATTTTGGTTATTTATTTGTAAGAAATTTTGAAAATTAAGAAAAGTTGCCGAAATTTTATCCTAAAAAATTCATTCTATCGAATAGTTTCAAAAATTATCCTACATAAATATGTTTGTCACATTTTATTCTATAGAAGGTACAAAATAATAAATGGTTTGCAATTTTATTTATATATTTGAAAAAAAAAAAATCCCCCCCCCCCCTCCCTCCCCCCCCCCCCCCCATCACCCCACCCACCCCTCACCCCCCCCACCCCCCCTCGCTTTTTTTATACAATTCTGCAACATGTGTACGTTTCCTATAAGAGTTTTATTGTACTAGGCAATCGTTTAGACAAATTTATTTTAGAAAATGTTTGTAAATTGTTTTTCCTAAAGAAAATTATGTAAAATTTTATTTCTTTAAAAATGTTTGTAAAAATGTTTATTCTTAAGAAATTATCTTGTCAAAAATTTTATTGTTCTTTAGAAAATTTTGTCAAAATTTTTCTTCTTTAGAAAATTTTGGTCGCAGAAAATTTTGATTTCAATTAGAAAATGTTGTCAAAATTTTTAATTTCTTAAAAAATTTTGTCAAGATTTTATTCCTTAAAAATGTTGTCTAAAATTTTTTTCTATAGAAAATTGTTACAAAATAATAAAAATTTTGCAAATTTATTTATATAAAAAAAATTCCTTTTTTAATACTACAATTTTGCACAATGTTATTCTAATAAAAAATTTATTGTACTGCAAATGTGTTTAAAATAATGTTAATTTCAGAAAAGTTTGCAAAATTTTATTTCTATACTAGAAAATTAGGTAATTTATTCTTTAAAAAATTTGTCAAATTTTATTTTCTATAGAAATTGTAAAAATTTTATATAGAAAATTTTGTCAAAATGTTATTTCTTTAACGAAAATTTTTTCAAAATTTTATTTCATAAAAATTTTGTCAAAATTTAATTTCTCAGACAGATTTTCAAAAATTTTTAGTCTCTTTAGAAAATTTTTCAAAATTTTATTTAAAAAATGTTTCCAAAACCTTTATTCTATTAGATAAAATTTTGCAAAATTTTATTCTTTTAGAAATTTTTGCAAAATTTATGTTTAAAAATTTTTTCCAAACTTTATTTCCAAGATTTTGCAAAACATTTTTCTAAAGAAAATTTTTTGAAATAAAAAATTTTACGAATATTTCCTGAAAATTTTATTTTATAAAATATTTTTGTAAAATTTTTTATCGATATTACGAGTTGTTGTGTATCGACACTTGTGTTTTTTATTTTTTCACAGTGTAATTACTCCACAAACCACTCACCAACTTCAATCAAACACTCACTACCCATCCATCGAACAATGCACACGTGAAAACTGAAGCACAAACAATTGACAAAAACAAAAAGCCGAATATACAACACTTGTTCGTTTTGGGATGACGCCGCTGTATGAGGAAGTTCCTCCAGTGAAATTGGAACTAAACATATACTATATTATATTTCACTCGATACTATGAATTCGATTATCTCTTTGAAAAATTATGAGAGTTTGGTTCCGTCCTTAAAACAAGACCCAAAACATAAAACACACAAATTTCTATTGAAAAAAAAAATCAATACAGACAGAAAAAACTCCAAAAGGTTTTTTATATAACTCCAAATTTCTAAATTTCCATTTTGTAAAAGCTTACCATTTTGTGACAATCTCTTGTAAGTTTACCATTGACCATGGCATCCGGCGATTGTTGTTTTTCCATAGTTTTATTCAAACACTTTGCATCCAAACCATCACCTTGATAATTGTCCTTTGACTTAGTGGTCTTTTGAGTATCCTGTTCCAGTTGTGACCCCTCCACATCATGTTTCAATGTTACTGTTGCTTTGACATTTGCAGTAGCCTCTGTTAAAGATGATACCGCTCCAGAACATGATGATGAAGCCACTTGATTTTCTATTGAAGAATCCGTTTTTGTGGAATATTTAAAATTTTTACGCAAGGATAATGAACGCTGCAGTAAGGAATCGCCCGAAGGTTTTTGTGTGATTAAAGCCAACTTTCTGCGCGCTGAATAGAAACGATGACTAGTACCACCGGTTTTGTTCGAGTCTAGTGTTGTTGTGTTATCGTGGGAGTCCAAATGGGTGCATTCCACCCTCGATGCAGTTTCATTTGCCATTGGTTTCATATTGAGCGGCGTTAAATGGGATTTAGTGGAATTGCGCATGAGCAATGAGCCGTGGCTCTTAGCTACAGTGGAACAACAGTTTTTACCTTTAGAGTGAAACGAAGTTTTCTTGTTCCAAATGGTTGCCAATGGATATGGTATTTTAGTTTTAGTTGTTGTCAGTGCACCATCAACACTATGACGATTGATGATGATGACGACGTGCAATTCTTTTGGTTTTGCTCCTACAGTTGTCTTTGAATTTTGTTTGACTGTAGTAGTATTGAAATTTTCATATATTACTCCTTCGGTGCTCCCACAAACTTGGCGATATTGTTGTAGGTGCTTGCCTTTGTCACCATATGCATAATCGGTAATTGGACTAAAAATATCTGCAATTATTATCTTCTGGTTACTGCCGCCATTGGAGGCAGAATCCGTTTCCAGCTGGGTCCCTTTGTATAAACTTCGATGGTCTATTTGTGGATATGATGTTGGATATGATGATGACATCATATTGAATCAATCCTCAATATTTCGAAACTGGAAATGAAATAGTAAAAGAAAAATAAGGGTCATTACTTATTGGGATAACGAAAGAATGGAATATAAACTATTGCGTGTTTAGGCTAAACTAAAAGTTTTACTATAAAAACACTTTGGACCAAACCTCTATTTCGAATATTATTTTTTGACAAAATATCCAAACGGAATATTAAATAATTTCTTTAGACTATATTTTTATTATTTCACTAAAATCAATATAAATAAAATGTTTTTCTATACCCAGAAAAAAAAAATTCCCGTGTTGAACTAACGCATAAATTTAACTATTTTTATTAGCAAAACAAATATTTGTTGGTAGTTACATTTACTTACTTTTTAAATATTGTTTGCAAACATTTTATGGAACTAAACGTGAGTATAAAGTTCAATGACCGTACACATAAGTTCAATATGAACTAGAGCAAAAGAAACCTTTCGTACGATTCCCAAAAATAGTAAGAATGAACTAATGTGTGGTTAAAATGGTAATGATTTGGCTCCAATGATTTTCTTCTTTACTTTTAGTTCATGTTTTCTTCTAACATATGACAGGTTTACACCTTTCGTGAACTGCAGTTAAAAATTACAACACGATTAGTAAATTTTTTCTGCGTTTTAACAACGCTAGTTCAATTTTCGCAGGAATTTAATTTATTCTCCCTGTAAAATAGTTTATTTTTCTTCGCTGTAGAGATAAATAAAATATTATTTTATATAGCAAGTTGTACTTTATAGCAATATTTTAAAATTGTGCAATAACAATTTTAAAATAAAAAATTGTGTGCAAAATTTTATTTCTATAAATTTTTTTTGTAAAACTTTAACAGTGTTGGCCGATAAGTCCCCGGTCTAACAAAGAAAAACACATTTTTTTGTCAAAATTCGTTTTTATTATTCAACATAAAGGGTGATACGGTCAAAATTTGGTCAATATAAACTTGACGTATTTCTTTCAATTTTGCATTTAAAAAACCTGAACACCCCTCATTTTGAAGGTGAGTGTGTGTGTAGAATGTTGCTCTATTTTGATTTTTGGAATTCACTCTTTCAGTTGGCAAATGCCGTCCAAGCAAGACGAGCAGCGTATCAAAATTTTGCTCGCGCATCGCGAAAATCCGAGCTACTCGCACGCAAAGCTGCATCGCTAAAAGTTGCCAAATCAACCGTTACAAATGTAATTAAAGTGTTTGGGGAACGTTTGTCGACAGCCAGGAAGTCTGGATCGGGGGGAATCGAAAACCGGAAGCCGCTGAGACGACAAAGAGAGTTGCCGGTAGTTTCAAGCGAAACCCTAACCTCTCTCTCCGAGATGCCGCAAATAAGCTGGGTGTATCGTCTACAACCGTGCATCGAGCCAAAAAACGAGCCGGACTATCGACTTACAAGAAGTAGTGACTCCAAATAGCGATGATAAACAAAAATACGACGGCCAAAGCGCGCATCCGCACGTTTGCTGACGAAGTTTGACTCGTGGTAATGGACGACGAAAACCTACGTCACAAAGCCGACTACAAGCAGCTTCCGGGACAGGAGTTTTTATACGGCAAAAGGAAGGGAAAGGTAGCAGATATTTTCAAGCACATTAAAACTGTCAAAGATCGGCAAAGAAATATCTTGTTTTGGCAAGCCATCTGTACCTGTGGCTTGAAAAGCAGCATTTTCATAGCTTCCGGGACTGTCAACCAAGAAATTTACGTGAAAGAGTGTTTGAATAAACGTCTGCTGCCTTTCCTGAAGAAACACGGTTGTTCCGTACTGTTTTGGGCGGATTTGGCATCTTGCCATTACGGTAAAAAGGCCATGGAGTGGTACGCCGCCAACAACGTGCAGGTGGTTCCCAAGGACAAGAACCCTCCCAACACGCCAGAGCTCCGCCCAATTGAGAAATACTGGGCTATTGTCAAGCTGAACCTAAAGAAGACCAAAAAAACTGCTAAGGACGAGCAGCAGTTCAAGGCAAACTGGCTTTCTGCGGCGAAGAAGGTGGACAAGGTGGCTGTACAAAATCTGATGGCAGGTGTCAAGCGTGAGGTCCGGCAATTCGGATTTGGAAAAGCGAAAGCCTAACTGAATATTTTTCCTGAATTTTATACTAATTGAACTTGAAAAAGAAATTTAATTTGATTTTTTAAATAAACGATTTCACCGATTTACACACGTTTTCCCTTGACCAAATTTTGACCGTATAACCCTTTAGTTCCCTTCAAGAGCGATACAACGATTTATAACGACCTTCCAATTTTTTGATACCATTTGTACTTCCTTCGGTTTTGCCTCAAAATAGGCTCATTTCGGCGCGATCACCTCTCTCATTGCAGCCAAAATTTTTTCCCTGCGAGGCATCCTTTTGAGGTCTGAGAACAAGAAATGTCGCTGGGGGCCAAGATCTGAGAGAATACGATGGGTGCGGGAAGCAATTCGAAGCCAATTCAAGAATTTTGCCATCGTTCTCAATGTCTTGTGGGCATGGTGCGTTGTCTTGGTGGAACAACCTTTTTTTCTTTCAATATCGGGCCGTTTTGTCGCGATTTCGGCCTTTCAAACGCCTCAATAACGCCAATATAATAGTCACTGTTGGTGGTATTTCCCTTCTCAAGATAATCGATAAAAATTATTATTCATGCGCATCCCAAAAAACATTAGGCCATTACTTTACCAGCGGACTTTTGAGTCTTTGGAGACGGTTCCACGGTCGTTGTCCACTCAGCCGACTGTCGATTGGACTCAGGAGTGTAGTGATGGAGCCATGTTTCATCCATTGGTCAAATATCGACGGAAAAACTCGGGTATCTTACGAGCGGGGGGCAGGGGCGCGCGCCTCACGGGGGGGGCTGGGTTTAATATCTTAACAGCTGCAAAACCGCTTCTGAATCATTCAACACGTGTTGAGAGCACTGCGCGAACCATTTTGCCCCAGAGCTCCGCATATTCAATATTGATGAATGAAGACCAACACCTAAATCTTTAAGGCTCTGCACCGACAACCGCATCAAAATCAGGAGAGTCGTCGTAACCACCTCTTTCGGGCATCCACTGCGTTCACCGTCCTCCGTGCTATTTCACCACGCTTGAATTTTTCAACCAAACAATTATTGTTGATTTCCCTGGGCAGACCGGAAAACTCATTATCAAGCCAAGTTTTTGCTGCCACGTTTATTTTTTCCCTCTCAGAAAAACAGCATTTTTCTATAACACGAAATTCCTTTTTTCCATTTTTTTCACATATAACAAAAGCTGCTTCACAAAAGAACGCTCTCATCTCACAAACTAATTGACTTACAGAGTCAAATTTTGACACGAATCATTTGAAGGTTGGTACTATATAAAATTATGATTTTAATACTGGCGACGACATCTATGTGTCAGACCGGGGACTTATCAGCGCCAACCTGTTATTTCTCACGAAAATTTTGTTTCTATAGAAAATTTTTGTCAAAAGTTTATGTCTATAGAAAATTTTGTCAAATTATTTTATAAAATTGTAAAGCTTTTTATTTTCTATAGAAAATTTTGTCAAAATTTATTTCTACACTCAAAAAAAAAGGTGACTCTGGATATTTCACTAAAGCCAATTATCTTATTTTAGTTCATGGAATTATTAGTTGGAGAAAGCTTTCTCTTACCTCAAATCATTTTTCGTCACGTTAGATAAATGATCTTAAAAAACCCGAAAAAGAATATTGAGTGGAAATGATATTGACCAACCATGTTTCCTTGATTATCTTTTAAGGCATTGACTATCTCGATCATCTTCATTTACGGTCTCAAAATCATTTTGTGGATATGTTGTCGTAACACCCTCTCCACCACGCGTTCGCTACCGTATTCCGCACGCCTTGACGTTTGCATACAATCAATTTATTGTTGATTTACCCTGGAGCAGATGTCCGGAAACTTCATTATCAACAAGTTGTTGCTTCCACCGTATTTTTTCCCTCAGAAAACAGATTTTATTCAAAAACCGAAATTCCTTTTCTTTGCATTTTTTTCACAATAACAAAAAGTTGCTTTAGCAAAAGACGCTCTATCTCACAAAAACTAATTGACTTACAGACGTCAAATTTTGAACACGAATCATCTGAAGGTTCGGTACTTATAATAAAATAATATGATTTAATTACTGGCGCGACATCTATGTGTCAGACGGGGACTACGAACCTACCTGTTATTTCTCACGAAATTTTTGTTTCTATAGAAAATTTTGTCAAAAGTTTATTTCTATAGAAAATTTTGTCAAAATTTTATTTTTCTATAGAAAATTTTGTAAAGGTTTATTTCTATAGAAAATTTGTCAAAATTTTATTTTCTACACTCAAAAAAAGTGAACTCTGTATTTTCACTAAAAGCCAATTTATCTTCTTATTTTAGTTCATGGAATTATTATGTTTGGAAAAGTTTCCCTTTACTCAATCATTTTTTGCGTTACGTTTTAGATAAATGATCTAAAAACGGGAAAAAATTATACACAAATGAAGCATAATTTTTTCCTTCAAACTACAAATTTTATTTAAACAAGTGAAAAAATTAATTATGTCTAACAATTTTTCATAAATTTTGTCGAAAAATATTTACTTATTTTTTGTGATATCGGCGTGAGGCAGCTGTTTGTAGTTCTGTTTAGTTAAAATTTACTAAAACAATAGTCAAATAGTTATTGTTTAAAGTTGAATTTCCCTTAAGAACGGACAATCGATGGTGGTGTTCGAAATATTGTGAAGGAAACAAAAATAAAACACTATAAAAACAAAAACTAAGTATTTATTTTTCTGTTTATTAGTACATGACCTCAAGCCTTCAAACTCTACAAAATAATTTATACTAAAAGGTCAATTATACAACAACTAAAATAAATACGTCAATTTTCTAAAACTTAACCAAAATTTCTTTTTCTGGTGGGTTCACATTTATTCGGTGTTACTAAGAAAATTTTGTATTGTCTTTTGGAAAATTTTGTCCAAAATTTTTATTTCTATATGTTATTTTGATTAAATTTTACAAAATTTTGTCAAAATTTCATTTCTACTAGTAAAATTTTTGAAAATATTAGCAATTTTGTCAAAATTTTTATTTTATAGAAAATTTCTCAAAATATTTATTTCTATAGAAAAATTTGTCAAAATTTTTATTGCTTGGAATATTTTGTCAAAGTTTATTTCTATAGAAAATTTTCTTCAAAATTTTATTATTTTAGAAATTTTTCAAAATTATTTTTATAAATTTTTTACTATAGAAAAAGTCTGTCAAAATTTTATTAAAATATTATTTCTATAGAAAATTGTCAAGATTTTATTTCTATAGAAAATTTTTGTCAAATTATATTTCTATGAAAATTTTGTCAAAATTTTATTCTATAGATCTTTTATTTCCATTTGAAATATTTTTTCAATTTTTATTTCTACAGAAAATTTTGTCAAAATTTTATATAAAATATTTGTCCAAGTTTGTATTTCTATAGAAATTTTTGTTTCAAAATTTTATTGCTTTTAGAATTATTTTGTCAAGGATTTTATTTTTTAGAAAAATTTTCAACATTTATTGCTATATTATATTATGTCAAAAGTTTATTTCTCATAAAAATTTTGTCACATTTTATTTCTATAGAAAATATTTGTCAAAAATTTTATATTTTAGAAATTTTTCAAAATTTATTTTTATAATTTTTTTCTATAGAAAATGTTTGACAAATTTTATATAAATATTATTTCTATAGAAAATTTTTTCAAAATTTTTTCTATAGAAATATTTGTCAAAATTTATTTCCTATAGAAATTTTTTGTCAAAATTTTATTGCTATAGAATAATTTTGTCAAATTTATATTTCTATAAAAATTTTGTCACAATTTTTATTTCTATAGAACATTTTATTTCCATTGAAAATTTTTTCAAAATTTATTCTATAGAAAATTTTTTGTCAAAATTTTATTTCTATAGAAAATTTTGTAAATTTTATTTTATAAAAATGTTGTCAAATTTTATTTCATATAGAACATTTTATTTCCACTGAAATTTTTCAAAATTTTATTTCCATTGGAAAATTTTTTCAAAAATTTTTAAATTTCTAATAGAAAATTTTGTCAAAAATAGTTATTTCTTATAGAAATAACATTTTTGTGATTTTGCAAATCACCTTTCCATACAAAAGCGACATTTCGAGCTAGTGTGAATGTATGTATTAGTGTGTGAACACAATCCGGAAATAAAATCAATTCTAATTCCTTTTAACATTATATGACATAGTTTGCCTAGAATTTTCTCTCTCGCACTCTCTCTTTTCAATCTCTCTGCTAATTTTAATTATTTTGAACTCTATCTAATCTTTCATTACGCGGAGCAAATTATTAAATTAATTTATTATAATTATTTATAATAAACGCACATACTAATTTCATAGCAAAATGTTAGATTTCCAACAACATTTCTACCACATGCCTATTGTCTATTGACCGCACAAAGCAATTGACGTTCAAACTATTTCATGCACTCAAGTAAATGGCTGAGCAACAATGTTTTGGTGTTTAACATTTGTTTTCCTTTTTTTTAATTTTCATTATTTATGATAGAAGCTGGAAAATGAGAAAACAAAAATAATAAGAAGAGGATGATGATGATGCTTGTTAAAAAGCGAATACAACATTTAATTTCAAGTGAAAAAGTGAAACTGTTTGTTTTTAGTTTTTCAAATTGAGCATTTACATTTAATTTAAAATGTTTGTTTTTTGCTTTACTTTTAACACTGTCAATTTTTCGTGTTGTCTCTCTGTTATGGATATTTATTTTTTAAATTTCCTTTGTTTAAATGTTGATTTGACTGTCATTTCTAAGAAACGGCTTTTTTAATTAAAAGTTGACATTTTTAATTTTGACATTTGTCTTTCCAAATCAAATGCAGTTGTCAAACCAAGGGCACTGCCTTCAACTATGTTGCAATATAAGAAAAAATATAAACTTTCATATCTTGGGCGAATTAATTTTCGGACCATACTTTACAATCGTTAATTACCTTTTGGGTGTAATGTCCAGTTGAAAAGTCTCAAAACGTAGTACCAGATTAATGTAACCATTAATAGAAAATGGTACTCCGATTTTCATGAAAAAACCGCAATTAAATATACATTTTTGTACTATTATTACAAATGATCAGTTATTCGGAAATTGTTTAAACCTAATTTATTGATTTTTTAATTGGTGTTCTCTAAAACTATTTGACCGAATAACTTAAATCTCACGCATATCGTTTTCGTGTCGATCTATAATGGATATTTCCGTTTTTTGAGGTCAAAAACGATTACCAATTTTGGTTTTATGGTTTCATGGGGTAAACAAGTTAACAAAACAATTGTATAAACATTTGAAACAATTCACAGTGGTTTTATACCATAAATGTAGAATAGAGACAGTTCTGAATAATCTATAGAAGTAAATACGGTCAAAAGTTCGGCCAAACGTAATCTTATGTACACCCTAAAAACTCACATCTGTAGCATATTCTCCCACACACATTCTGTTTCAAGCAGATATATTTTCAGGATTTTTTCTATTATTATTCTATTAAAAATTTTGTCAACATTTTATTTCTATGGAAAATTTTATTTTCATGAAAAATTTTGTCCAAAAATTTATTTCTATAAAAAATTTTGTCAAAAATTTATTTCTACAGAAAATTTTGTCAAAATTTATTACTGTAGGCAATTTTGTCAAAATTTAAAAAAATTATTTCTTACAGAAAATTTTGTCAAAATTTTATTTCTACAGAAAATTTTGTCAAAATTTTATTTCTACAGAAAATTTTGTCAAGCATTTATTTCTGTAGGCAATTTTTGTCAAAATTTTAATTCAATAAGAAACTTATGTCAATATTTTATTTCTTCAGAAAATTTTATGAAATTTTTGGCCAAAATTTTAATTCTAAAGAAAAATTTGTCAAAATCTTATTTCCTAAGAAAAGTTTGTCAAAACTTTATTTCCATAGAAAATTTTGTCAAAATTTTATTTCTATAGAAAAATTTGTAAAAATTTTGTCAACATTTTATAACTTTGTGAAAATTTTATTTCTATTGAAAATTTTGTCTCAATTTTCATTCTATAGAAAATTTTGTGAACATTTTACTTATATAGACAATTTTGTCAAAATTTTATTTCTATAGAAAATTTTGTCAAAATTTTATTTCTATAGAAAATTTTGTCAAAATTTTATTTCTATAGAAAATTTTGCAAAAATTTAATTCTATAGATTTTTTTAATTTTAGTTCTATAGAAGATATTATCAAAATTTCAATTCTATCGAAATTTTATTTCTATAGAAAATTTTGTCAAAATTTTATTTCTATAGAAAATTTTGTCAAAATTGTAATTCTATTAAAAATGTTGTCAAAATTTTAATTTTATTAAAAACGTTTTCAACATTATTTCTATGGAAAATTTTATTTCCATGAAAAATTTTGTCAAAGATTTATTTCTATAAAAATTTTTGTCAAAAATTTATTTCTACAAAAAATTTTGTCAAAATTTTATTTCTATAGAAATGTTTGTCAAAACTTTAAAAATTTTGTCAAAAATTTTGTCAAAATGTTATTCCTACAGAAAATTTTGTCAAAATTTATTTCTGTAGGCAATTTTGTCAAAATTTTAATTCTATAGAAAATTATGTCAATATTTTATTTCTTCAGAAAATTTTGTCAATTTTTTTGCCAAAATTTTAATTGTATAGAAAAATTTGTCAAAACCTTATTTCTATAGAACATTTTGTCAAAATTTTATTTCTATAGAAAAAAATTTAAAAATTTTGTCAAAATTGTATTTCTATAAAAATTTTGTCAACATTTTATTTCTATAGAAAACTTTGTTAAAAATTTATTTCTATAAAAATTTTTTAATTTTTCATTCTATAGAAAATTTTGGTCAAAAATTTTTACTTCTATAGAAAATTTGTGAAATTTATTTATATAGAAAATTTTGTCAAAATTTTATTTCTATAGAAAATTTTGTCAAAATTGTAATTCTATTAAAAATGTTGTCAAAAGTTTAATTCTATTAAAAATGTTGTCAACATTATTTCTATGGAAAATTTTATTTCCATGAAAAAATTTTGTCAAAGATTTATTTCTATAAAAAATGTTGTCAAAAATTTATTTCTACAAAAAATTTTGTCAAAATTTTATTTCTATAGAAATGTTTGTCAAAATTTTAAAAATTTTGTCAAAAATTTTGTCAAAATGTTATTCCTTTTGTTTTGTTTTGTTTTGTTATTGTTGGTTTTGTTCTTTAAGCATTGTTGTTGTTTTTTATTTCAGCTTAAAACCATACATTGACTAAACTACAATTGTAGCTTAACCAACAGAGGAAAAGAATGTTTGTCAAATTTATTTGGGCATTTATTTTATTCCTACAAAAAATTTGTCAAAATTTATTTCTGTAGGCAATTTCGTCAATATTTTATTTCTTCAGAAAATTTTGTCAAATTTTTTGCCAAAATTTTAATTCTATAGAAAAATTTGTCAAAATCTTATTTCTATAGAACATTTTGTCAAAATTTTATTTCTATAGAAAAATTTGTAAAAATGTTTGTCAAAATTTGTATTTCTATAAAAATTTTGTCAACATTTTTATTTACTATAGAAAACTTTGTTAATAAATTTATTTCTTTGAAAATTTTATTGTGCTACCAATTTTCATTCTATTAGAAAATTTTGTCAAAATTGTTACTTCTAAATAGAAAATTTTGTGAAAATTTTATTTATATAGAAAATTTTGTCCAAAATTTTATTCTATAGAAAATAGTGTCAAAAATTTTTAATTTCTAACAAAATTTTGTCAAAAATTTTAATTCTGTACGAAGTTTTGTCAAAATTTTAATTCTATACAAAAATTTGTCAACAATTTATTTCTACAGAAAACTTTGTCAAAATTTTATTTCTATGGAAAATTTGGTCAATATTTTATTTCTATGGAAAATTTGGTCAAAAATTTATTTCTATGGAAAATTTGGTCAAAAATTTATTTCAATATAAAATTTTGCAAAAATTTAATTCTATAGATTTTTTTTTAAAATTTTAATTCTATAGAAGATATTGTCAAAATTTTAATTCTATCAAAAATTTTGTTATAATTTTATTTCTATCGAAATTTTGTCAAAATTTTTATTTCTATAGAATTTTTTTTTCAAATTTTATTTCTATAGAACATTTAGTTAAAAATGTAATTATATAGAAAATTTTGTTGAAATTGTAATTCTGTAGAAAATTTTGTCAAAATTTTAATTCTATAGAAATTTTTGTCAAAGTTTTATTTGTGTAGAAAATTTTGTCAAAAATTTATATCTATAGAAAATGTTGTCAACATTTTATTTCTATGGAATTTTGTCAAAATGTTATTTCTATAGAAATTATTGTCAAAAGTTTATTTCAATAGAAAATTTATGAAGTACTCCTAGTTGGAGAGAGAAATATTTGTGGCAAGTGTACCACAAATCAGTAATCTAGGTTAACTACTACCAATTATTTCCGCAAACAGAAAAAAGATCTACCATTGTTTGGTAGAATTCTACAACTGTGGCAACCAATGGTTTGCAAATGTGAAGTTCTATATGAATTGAGGTGGAAACCGTTCCATATAATAAAAATTTGTTTTTATATAGATTAATACTCCGTGTCCTATTCGAATATATTTGGCAACAAACTTCACAATATTAATTTGCTTTATAGCAATCTTTAATGTAATATATATATTTTTTTCCATAAATACAACGAATTATTAAAGGCGATAAATTTCGTTTAATCAATATTTATCTATAAAACATAAAATTATCTCAATGTCATAATAATCCTTTTAATATATAATATATTTAACATAGAGCAAAAAAAAAAGAGCCAGTATTTTTGTGTGTCACAGTCCTCAAAATTGCAACTTTTTTCCACACGCACCTTATTACAGATATATAAATATAATATATTATTTTTTTTTGTTTGGCTTTGCAATATTCATATTTTTTTATATTTTTCTCACTTTATCCATGTTGTATGTGGTGTAATGGATATTAAATATCAAGCAAAACTATCATCGAAAAACGCAAAGTCAGACCGAAATAAAAGTTGTTATAAAAAAACTCCAGTTTTCTACTTCAGTTTTCTTTTTAGCACAATTCTCGTATTAGAAATAAAAGCGACGACAGATACGTTACAATTAAGTTAACGTTATTGACTGATTCCCGCGGCCTCGTCTAGTCTCTTCGATCGTGTATTAAATTTCATATGGAAAATCAACCAAACAAAAATATAACTAATTACACTAGTCTACAAGTGTTGATATGCTAAATTTGAAAAATGAAATTTTTTGTTAAAAATCACAATTTCCGCTTATGTCCGACAGACACCTCTAGTAAATATTTATTTTTCGCGCCGATAACACTGTTTTAACATGAATTCCTTATGCGCCGTCCATACTACAAGTTTATCCGGACGGAATGTCTGTGTTTGTAAAGAA
>PGFW01028833.1:9629-21132 GCA_003123925.1 Haematobia irritans
CTGTCTTTTGTTGCTTCTCCTAACCGTCATCATCATCGCTTACCGTTCTCACTGTATGTTGCGTTGTGTAGTTTGACTGTTGCCGTAATACAAAGGAATTATGTGTGCGAGTGTTCTTTTTTTAACAAAGCATTGATGGAAAAAGACGATGACGAAGGCAAAGTAGAGAGAAAAACGAAAAAAAAAAACATTAAAACAAAATTGCAATGACTTTTAAGTGCATTTAACTCTGTTAGACATGAGCAAAAACAAAACCAACAACAGAAAGTGGCACATGCACGACCTGGAGTTTGAGTAATATAACATACATATACCCAACAAACATTTTGAAATGTAAAATGTCAAGAATGTGAACAAAAATGCCAAGAATTTGAACAAAAAATTCAACTTCTTCACAAATTTGGAAATGTCGACTTTTTAAAATTTGGAAAAGTCGAGTTTTTTTACAATTCGACTTTCTTAAAAATTGGAGAAGTTGAATTCTGATAATAAAAAAAAAAACAAGTATATACAGTGGAAAAAATCGACTTTTTAAAAATTTTGAGCTGTGATGTGATGAATAAATTTCCAAATTCATTATTCTCCATTATGTATCCCCGCACATATGTCAAGTATCCCTAAGCATATACTCATCAGAGTTGCCATAGAAATATTTTCACCTTTTAATCACGAATATCAACTTATCGACTGTTTAAAATATCAATAAATTGATTTGCAATATCAAAAGTTTATTTTGAAATAATGAAGAAAAAATCAATCAGTCCAAAATTGAAGATAACAAACAAGGTCATTTTTATCGTTTGTATCACTATCTCTGAGTTTAAAATTGAGTATTTCATCTGTAGATATATGATGAGAAAAAAATATTGCTTTTCTCCAATGGTAAATTGAGAGAATCCTTAATGCTCATTGGGTGCAATTAAGCGCACTGTAGACCAATAGACATTATTATACCATTATTATTATTATTTAATATTTCTATGAGTAGACCACCAACAGCAACTCTTAATTCATTTAGGCGTAAATATTGTTGATCATGGTTATTCTTACAGTCATATGCCTATGAAAGGTACATACGTCGTAAGTTATATTAACATTTCTGTCCCCTTTTATTTTAACATCGCTCTACTTTGACTACAGTCTATTGTGAACACGCATGTCAATTTGCCGATTATCGGCATTTATGACGATTTTTTTTCACGATTTTGACAATATTAGCTTCGTTCTTTAGACACATAGTTTAAGGAGTTAAACTTTTATTACATTTTAAGAAATTTTTTGAATATTAAAATAAATTTGAAAATTTTTGAAAAAAAAAAAATTTGAAATAAAAAAAAACGTGGACTTACTTTGACTTTGCGAGTTTTTGTCCAAATTCGACAAATAATCATGATTCTTCCACACTCCACAGCAAACCCAACGGAGCCACCGTGGTTGCAATGGTTAGCATGCTACGAACCGAACACCAAAAAATTTTTCCAGCGGTGTGATAATCACATCTTCAGTAATACTGGTTGTCATTTCTGAGGGTTTCCAAAAGCTTCCTAGAGGGTTTTCCACTTAGAATGTGGAACGCTGGTTCGGACTCGGCTATAAAAAGGAGGTCTCCTTGTCATTTGAGCTTAAACAATGGAATCGGCAGGCACTCCAGTGATGAAGGGAGAAGTTCGCCAAATTGTTGGTATCACAATGGACTGAATATGTCTAAGAGAGCCTGATACATCGGGCTGCCTACATAACCTAACCTAACATTTTAGAAAATGAATTTATGTTAATCTTATTGTTATACAAAACTGACTATCGTATGGATTTGCAGTCGGTGGATTAGTGCATTGTTTGTAACACCCGAAGGAGACGAGATAGACACATGGTGTCTTTGGCAATAATGCTTCAGGGTGGGTCCCTGAGTCGATATAACAATGTCCGTCCGTCCGTCTGTCTGTGAACACATTTTTGTGATCAAAGTCTAGGTCGCAATTTAAGTCCAATCGCCTTCAAATTTGGCACATGTTCCTAATTTTGGGTCAGAATAGAAACCCTATAGAATTTTGGAAGAACGGTTAGATTTAGATACAACCCCCAATCATATACTATCTTCGCCCTATATGGACTTAAAGGGTGTACGGTCAAAATTTGGTCCCCAATATAAAGCTTGAGCGTATATCTTCCAATTTTGGCATTTAAAAAAACCTGAAACCCCTCATGAAGGTGTGTGTGTGTAGAAATGTTGCTCCTATTTGATTGGAATTCACTCCCCCTCAGTATTGTTCAAAATCGTCTCAAAGCAAGAAGACTGCGTATCAAAAATTGTCGCGCATCGCGGAAATCCGAGCTACTCGCACGCAAAAGCTGGCAAAATCGCTAACAGTTGCCAAATCAATCCGTTACAAATGTAATTAAAGTGTTGGAAACGTTTGCGACAGCCCAGTGAAAGTCGATGCGGGAAGGAAATCCGAAAAACCCGGAAGCCACTGAGACGGACAAAGAGAGTTGGCCGGTAGTTCAAGCGAAACCCTAAACATCCCTCTCCGAGATGCCGCAATAAAGCTGGGTTGTATCGTCTACAACCGTGCATCCGAGCAAAAAACGAGCCGGACTATCGCTTACAATGAAGGTAGTGACTCCAAAATCGCGATGAAAACAAAATAAGACGGCCAAAGCGGCCGATCATCCGGAGCTGTAACGATGAGATGCTGACGAAGTTATGACTGCGTGGTAATGGGCGACTACAAGGCAGCTTCCGGGAAACAGGGATTTTATACGCAAAACGAAGGGGAAATGGTAGCAGAATTTTCAAGCATATAAAACTGTCAAAGTTTCGCAAAGAAATATCTGGTTTGGCAAGGCATCTGTACGCTGTGGCTTGAAACAGCACATTTCCAATAGCTTCCGGGACTGTCAACCAAGAAATTTACGTGAAAGAGTGTTTGAATAAACGTCTGCTGCCTTCCTGAAGAAACAACGGTTGTTCCGTACTGTTTTGGCCGGATTTGCAATTCTTGCATTACGGTAAAAGGCCGAATGGAGTGGTACGCCGCCAACAAACGTGAGGTGGTTCCCAATAGGACAAGAATCCTCCCAAACACGACCACGGGGTAGAAATGAAACTCACCAAGAGTCGTGAGTCAACGCCCAATTTTTACGGAATTAATTCGTTCGAGGCTATTTTAATTAGATTCAATAGCAGGTATATCCCTACAAATATGAATCCCAGAAACACCTGCGCTGAAGGACGATGCGATAGACTAGTTCAAGGCAAACTCTTTCTGCGGCGAAGAAGTGAAACGAATAGTGTTGGCTGTACAAAATCTGATAAGCAAGGAGCTCGTTCATCAGCGTGAGGCGACCAATTATCCGATATGAGAATCAGCCGGAACAAGCCAGACACATGTATATATATCCAACTCCTTAATCCTAAAGAGAATGTTGGCCGCTATGATCTATTGAGAAATTGAACGCTGAAAATAGTAAGATGGTTGGTATAATATAACATGATCATCAACCGATTTATCACGCGTTTTACCACGCTTGACAAAAAATCTGGCAAATTTTGACACACCCGCGTTATCACGAAACCTCATCAGTAAATCTAGCTTTAGTGCAAAAAAAATAATAACACGACATAATTCTAATGTCGCGACAGCTGCTTTAAAAGCATAGGTTGCGAGCTGGAGGTTGAGAAAACTCGGCGAGAGAGCGATTGTCTTCTATAGACGTACATTTACACATATTATTTTGAAGTAAAACTGCGGTATATGTTAGTATACAAATATAAAAAGTATCTACTAAAGCTCATAGACAATTATTGAACTGAACGAATACTAAGTTGACTGTTGCTTTTTTTTTAGTTACATAATTAGCTAACCAATAAAAATATTAAGTATTAGATTTTAGAGAAAAAATGATAATTTTAATTAATAAACTTTATTTTGTTTATTGTCATTACTTCAAAATACTGATGTTTTACGTTTATGGCGATTGCTTTATTTTTTAGAAATGTCATGTCGCTAGCGCATTGTGTATTGCGATCCATTAATTTCCTGGTCTTGAAAGCCAGTTTGCAATAAAGCTGTATCCGGCATTTAATTTATAAATATAATGTGCGTGATTACATTGCCAGATCTCCGATGCGATAAAAACTAAGTAACGGACGAGAAAATATATTTACTTGAAAACTGATAAATCAGATATTTGGAAGCTCCCTGGAGATTATTGCGTGAAATATATTACCGATGTCGCTAGAGAACAATCTGTCTAATGCTATACTTTATCCGCATTGAGAGCGAGCAAGCTTAACAGAACGTCCACCCGTCAGACCTCCTTTCTCTTGGAGTTTTCTAGTGCATGGTCTCACATACCAAGTGGATTGTCATATTATGTGGAAATTGGTCTTGTGATTTACTTATTGCTTTCATTCATGGTGATTATAAAAACAAAAACAAGAAGTGAGTGTTTTACTAGAATTAATTTCCCAAAGAAAAAGAAACATTAAAATTGTCGCACACATTTACAGAAATTCAAATTTTAAATACAAATTTTCCATGTATTTAATAGCATAATTTGGCAATTCATCAATAATTCTCAAATCGAAAAGTATATTTTATAAGCTCTATGAGTAATGTATGAGAGCCGTAAGTACTTATGGGTAAAGAAGCGTGGAGTGAACCACTAATAGGTATATACAAAGCTAAATATGCACTGTTAATACTTGAGCTTGAAGACTTAAGTTCATTACGAAACGTTTACTATTCATGCGAGAAGCTGTTTTGAGCGAAGAGTGGCGAGTCTGGCCGAATGTGTACCGAGTTAGCCACGGGTTAATTAAAACGAGCATTGGAGGTGAGATCAAATGTTTTTGGATGAAATGTATAAGTACCTTATACATTACCGAGACTAAACCCATCTCTCCGATAGTTCTTACATAGAATATACTAATTTCTGTTATCTCGAAGGCTAGAAGACTATCTTGCGAAATGTATTCTTAAAATGTTCAGTAACTTCTTGAAGTGACTTACAAAATCTTCTAGTAAGATAACCATATTATAATTATGCTGCCAAATCCCGAGAGGCTCAAAGATCTCTTTGTTGTTCTAAAAGCATTAGGAGGGAGAAATGGTTAAAGTACTATAAAATATGTATCTCTTTTTTAATCCTATATTTGGGAAGATCTGATATGAACATTCCCTACACCTCAATATTCACTAGTCCCGATATCTGAAACGAATTTTGCTGAAATTTCTATTAATTATTCATCTTCTCTCATAAACAAACAGAGTCGAGATAGTGACGGAGAATAATATTTATGATTGAGATTCCATAAAGCTGACTAGGACATCACGACATTGACCTAGATTGAAAGAAGTAAGGTTTGACAAATTACCTTAAGCTTTACATATATACCAAAGTTCATGCGGAGAGACCGCTATATATTTCGACGCATAGCTCTCACCCACCTGTGATTCTCCGTGGAATCAATATCAATGATATACCTAAAAAGTATTTCATGAATACACTTAAGAATCACACATTTTTTACACACTGGAAAAACACTTAATTAAAACAAATCGGTTCAAGTAATTGTGTTGTACCCGTAGCTTTTCTTTCAATCTGTGTGTTATTATCAGTTCGCACCAATCAAATGTCACATTCTTTATCGTGGGGAGATATTAACCCACGGTATACTTGGAGATCAACATTAGCCTCAGACTAAACTATAATCGCCCCCAAAGAGACGTTGAAAGGTTGTTCTTATCTTCTATATTTGGAAACAGAAACTTAGTAATTGGCCTATCAAAGATACTTACTTGTATTTAACCACTTCTCAATAGTTTGCTTAGCGAGAGTAGAAGTACTAAACGAAGGAGCAGGGATGTTATTCATATATATTCTTTAGAGTATATGACGCCTATACTATGATTCTTGGGAAGAAAGAATGCGAAGAAGTTGATAGTGTTATCATTTTATCAAGAACATATTACCTTTGTTAAACTATGTCCGCTCCACTCACACTCATCTTTTGATATATCTACCTTGAGAAAATTGTTTCGACTCTCATTAAAATCCAGCTTTGAATGGCCTGAATACTCAGCGCGCAGACTCTACCATCATGTGACGGAAGACTGCAACCAAAGGTTGTCTGACTGCATTAAGAAATCAGATGTGTCGCGAATATCGAGTAGTTTGCGTTCTTGGCGGCGAGTATGGAGATAATTCGAGGCAGCAATAGAGTAATCTACCTCTCTGCGCTTTCGTAATCTAGTGTCGGCAAATCTGCATCACCGCCTCTATATTTATTGCGAAAGCGTAAATGATTCTACAGAGATTCGTTTCAGTATTGCTATGAAAACGACAAAAAATACGATGCGCAATACCACATATATAATCAACGCAAAGTAACAAACATGGTAAGTGTTTTACTCGTTCACAAATAAATCTATACTGGTGGATTTGACCCATTGGTTTTGTTATGTCTGCTATGACATATTAACAGTTTTATTATTTTGTTTATGTGCGATATTATAACTAATATAGTTTTAAGTAGCAGCATACTGCAGATTTATATCCATATTAGCCATCGTTATTGTGTAGACACTGTTTACTAGTGCCATTTCCTGACAGTTCTAACCTCAACCTTTAATATATGCTTGGGACATACTCTGCAATCATATGATCGTGTTTCAACTCACCACGACTGCTGACAAACAAAACCTTTTATAGGGCCGACGCACGAACAATAGATTGCTCTGATGAGCACTAAAGAATAAAGAAATATCCTGGCCCCGAATCTTGTGTCAAAATAAAATGAAATTCACTCTTGTTCTCAAGAGCTATAATAAAAAATCACGACCAATATATATTATTGGAAGTTGGAATGGCATCGTAGGAATAATATTAATTTGTAACGAAACGAGATCGTCCGTTATATTGTAATTAGCGTATTATGAATTTCATAAAAAACTAAATACTTGAATATCTATGATGGTTAAAGTTAAGACGAACGTATTTTATATGAGAATTTGATATGGCGCTACTACCCCATTATATATAGAATGAAGAATCTCGAAAAACGTTCGTCTTCAATCAATAATCAAGCCTGAGTCTGGCGAGTCCTGCGTCTATAACCAAGTATCCGGTCATACGTTTATAAGGTAATGCATCATAATATTATTGAAACCGATACTCGCCATAATTTATACTTCTTTATAGATGTATCGTATCATAAGTTTAAATTTTTTTCTTTCGAACACCTCAACCCTTATACGATCATTCGACATAGATTTACCAATCTGGTTCTCGGAACTTTTTTTATTTTAAATTCGATATCATGCAATAGTTGATTAAATAGATAAGACGATCAGCGGAAGTATTGTGTTGATAATTATTGTTGGCTTCTTATGACAATATTGCCTCTTTTGTGCTCTGACATTTTTTTTATCATCACTTTCTGCGCATGTCTAATATGTCAGAAGTTAGCAACATGATTGCAGCAAGCCCGTAATGGTACGATTACAAGTTTCATCCGCTATATAATGAGCTTAGCTATGCACAAAGCGTTATTCGCATTCTACTGTCAATCAGCAAATTGCCAGAAAATTCCAAAGCTCTTGACGACGAGAAGCGTGGCTGCGAGAGTAGAATAACTAGCAGTTATAACTGTGAATATTTTAGCACTAATTTTATATAAGGGGCGCAGTTTAAGCTATATGAGCAATCGATGTTGCGGTTTATTATTCGTCATAAGAGATGTTGAACCCTCCCAGTGTCAATTCGATTTGGTATCATTTTCCGAGTTGATCAAACCACCAACTACACGATATCGTAATTTGTTCGAAATTAGATTTTCGAATTTATACTTAGGTATCTACAAAGATACATTGAGTGGCTCATTTATAGTCTATCTTAGTAATTCGGCGGAGAATCCGTGTAGATCGTAGCAATATATTTATATATCAGACAACCTACTTTGATATATGACACTCACAGTCAAAAATCATTTATAAGAACTACACAATTATACACACTCTCCACGAAGTAAAAAATTAAGTTAAGAGTTTAAATATGAAATTAATTAGATATTAAGATTTTTGAAGTTCCTCGATAATTATAGTACGTCAAATCTAAATTTTTACAATAGTTGACATCACTTGTTAACCAAATTCAGTCCTATTGTGGAGTTAAACCACAAATAATATTTATAACTCAAATAGATATTTAAATATATGCAACAGAATATTCAGATTAACTCGTTAATACACACTAGTCAACTGACGTAAACCTATATGATTAAATAATTAACATCTAGAATATAGGATAACCCAACTAAAAGATATAAAATTATTTCCAATATAAAAAAACATTAACAAAATTATAAGTTTAGACGTTATCCCTGAAATAAATAATAAATTCCTGCCAGTAAAAAAAACGCTTTAAAGAAGCGAATATAAGTTCACCCACATAAAAATTAATACATTTAACGTCATTTATAACACAATTGAAATAGCATGAATACTCACACAAGAGGTGTAATATATAAAATTGATTCTATATTTTCATCCAGAGTCTAATGATCTGTCACAAGATTAAAAAAAAAAAAATCATACAGATAAATAATTTGATTTTAGAACCCCATTAAAACAATATATAATAACGATCGACTCAGAATCAACATCCTGAGTGATTTAGCGCTTGGTGTCCGTCTGTCCATGTATTTGTTGTTCGCATGGAATCAGGTCGAAAATTATTAATCGATTAGATGGAATTGTAGAGAGTGTTTTTTGGCACAAGGACGAACGCCTATTTGAATCGGGTCAAATTTAAGATATAGCTCCCATATATATGTATCGCCCGATTTCGACAAATGAGGTCAACCTTGCACTGTTTTAGCTAACCATAGGTGTGCACGTATAATATGTTACTCACCCTCACCGCACACTCCACGACGGAGAAATCTTATTCCCACACTCACTCCACGAACAGAAAATTGTACTCACCACCGAAAATCTTTTAAATGTCGTGATCACGAATAATTTTATGAGTTAGCTATAGAACCTGACTGAAAATATGAGTATGATTTAAAATCCGAGAGCGTTATAAAACTTTAACACTTAGGATGTCCCTAAAATTAATATATGAATTGACTCCGTAAGCATTTTATGTCGTAAGCGGGATTATTTCGTGACGTGTTTTCAAATTGTTATCACGCACACTCACGAAGAATACTATTTTCGTGACTCACGCTCACTAACGACCATTTGGACCCCGCACCCGTATAACCTATATATATAGTATAATATAACCTAATAAGTATATTATATATATGATATACTTAATCTATAAAAAATAATATAATATTATATTATATAATATATATATAATAACAGTAGTATATATATATATATATATATATAGTAATATACATAATACTGTATTATAGTAATATATATATATAAAGTTATATATAATATAATTGATTAAAATTAAATATATATTTTATAAAATTATATTACAATTAAATATTTTAAAAAAATGAATTGACCGTTAGTTTTCTATTTTTATTTTAATATTAACTCATGTATTTATTTTCGTTTAATTTCAATTCGTATATTAAATTTTATTTAAATTTATTCAAATATTAAATAAATTTAATATTAGATTGAATTAACGAAATAAAAAAATATTAAAATAAAAATAAAAAAACTAACGTCAAATTCAATTTTAATAATTAATTTGAAATATTAATGTTTAATTAAAATATATTTAATTTTAAATTCATATATATATAATAAATATACTATATATATAATATATAAGTAATATATAATATATACTGACTATATACGTATATATATATAAAGTATATAATATATAATAATATATATAGTATATATATATATATAAATATAATAGATATATACTTAATGCTAGATATATAGATATATAATATTATAGTATATATACTATATTATATATATTATATTATATATAATAATATTTTTTTTTTTTTTTTAATTTTTTTTTAATTTAATTATTTTTAATTGTATTTTCAATTTAAATATTGTTAATTTTTTTATAATTTTCAATTTAATTAGTTCTAATTTAATTTTCATAATATTTTTAATTTTTTCTTTGTTTATTTTAATTTAAGTAATTTTACTTAATTAGAAATTGATTTAAATTAAATATAAATTTTAATAAACATATATACCAGTTGAATTTGACGTTACATTTAAAATAAAAATCTAAAATTAAATTTTAATATTAATTTTAACTTAATTTTTGATTTTTATTTTATTTTAATTTAAATTATATTCAAAAATTAAATAAAAATCACTAAAAATTAAACTTAATAAATTATGGATGGTCATAGTTAAATCGAAAATAATTTACTTAGTTTTCGACCACCTTCCCATAATGGAGCATCTGAAACACATTCTGAAAATAATCCCACATATTGCTTATAGCCTCTGCCCATAATAAAATTTGCAATTACAGTTAAAGATAATTTACACGCAACCCTCTTCGAAGGCACATATGGACTTTTTGCTTGCTGGTTGACGTAAATGCAAACGTCATTGCTGCTCTTAATGATGACGATGTACTCTTGGTATTATTGCACTTTGCATTGAACTGGAAGTGAGCACAGGCAATGCTAAGAGCAAAAAAAACACCGGAGTCAATGAAATCATTATGCGAGTAAAAATAACCGAACCCGGTGTAACAGGAATCAGTAAGGTGGGTCAATCATGTATTACACTAAAAAAAAAGTTTAAATTTAATTTAATTAATGAATACTTAAAACAGTTTGGTATTGTTTGCGGCCCAAAGATATGGCTTCCTTCATAGAGAGATTCTTCAAGGGAGTAGCGCCAAATTCTCTTGAATCCTAAACATCTTTAAATTCTTTCTTTTAAATCAATAATCTTTATATCCATGATTTTTTTCTTCTATTTGGTGTAATTTTTATATCTAAAATAATTTTTATTTTGAAGTCGATATTTCTTTTTTACGGTGTATATAGCCCTCAAGGTTTTATACGTCTGTGTGAACATCAATATGATTGGAGATTATACAGGAGTGTAGCATGCGTGCGACTGTTTATGCGTTGGCAAAATTACATTTCAAAGAAATTATGAGAAATAAAGAAAAAATATGTTATTGCAAGCAACAACAAAAAAATGTCAACCCCAGTAGGATATTTAAGAGAAATCCAACTATTTAGGTGATCTTATTCTATGCAATAAACTATGTAGAATTTCATAACCTGAACATTACGAAAATTTCTCTTTGCTGCCTGATTTCCATGCCGGCCAGAGTCCTACCATCGATTTATGAACCTTTGGTGCAGTCTTGGTCACTGATGATGGTTGTGGTGGAATATACAAACATTCCAAAATACCAAACGGGAGAGGAGGGACAATTTTACCAAAGCATATTTTTAAATACATTCAACTCTCCCTTCCCAAGATGATGGCAGTCATATTAAAGAAGAAGAAATTCCTGCCCT
>PGFW01028842.1:0-10970 GCA_003123925.1 Haematobia irritans
TATCTGAAAAGAACTGTGTTTTAATTATCGGGTAACTAAATACGCCTCAATATAAAAACGTAACACTATTCTTAGCTATGTTGGCTAAGAATAGGAGGAATAGTATTCCCGAAACTTCTTTCAGTGATCCACAACATCAGTCTCGCTTGCCCAACATGAGGTTCCCCAAATTTAGTAGAAGGTACTCGGAATACAAAAATTTCATAGGTCTATTTGAGAATTTAGTGCACGCGGAACCGACTTTGACAGATATCGAAAAGTTCTGATAATCATGTCTTATTGCTGAATGAAGCTCTTTGGACTGTTCAAAGCATTTCAAAATTTCCGGAGGATAACTACCCTATAAACATTGCTAGTTTGGAAAGAGGTGTATCGATAATGAGTGCTTTAATCTTTTCCGACAATATTGTAGATCTTTTCGATTTACCTGAAATAACAAAGCCTTCGCTTCTGCATTTGCGTTCAGTAATTATGTATTTGATTTTACGGTGTTCCGCTATAAGTAAATGGGTTTGTATTTTTGTTAAGAGCTTTTTAATCTTTTTTTTTAAAAAAAAAACGCATAAAAAATTTGCAAAAATTCATACGGTTCTTATTTTGGATAACGTATGATTGGTCCATGACATTACTTTTGAAGATAAATTTCTATTTAAATGTTGAGCGCTGGCTTGTCTGTGCTTATGTGTCCTATTCGGAAAGTCCAATTTTGGGCAACTTTTTTCGAGCATTTTCGGCCGGAAATAGCCGAATTTCTTTCGGTAAATGTTTATCTCCAATAGCTGAATATGCTGGCTTATTTCTGTAGACTTTAGATTCTTGATCGTAGCCCACAAAAAATAGTTCCTAAAGGCGTCAAATTCGCATGATCTTTGGTGGCCTAACCTAACCGGTTCCATTTCTTGAGATTGTAATTGTTCTCCGTAAGTTTTCCCTCAAAATGGCCATATGAATCGCGAGACTGTTTTTTTTTTTGTTGGCAATGTAAGCGCCATCTTTGTTTGAATACGCACATGTCAAACCAAAGTTCAGTTTCTTCTCCATTTTTGTGCAACGATAGAAAGTTGTCTAGCATCGAACGAGTTAGTGCTGATTCGCCATTTCACCGTAACTGTTGCGTCCAACAGCATGCTTTGAAAAAATACGGTCCAATGATTTCCATCCAGCGTATCAAACTCACATTACAAACAGTGCGCATTTTCGTGAGATGCATGGCAGTTCTTGAATCGGCTTCCTGGTTGCTTTCTTCACTCCAAATGCGCAATTTTGCTTTATTACTGTAGCCATTCAAACCAAGAATAATGAGCCTCATCGTTCTGAAACAAAATTTGTCCCGATAAAAAAAGCGGATTTTCTGTGCCACTTTTCTAGGGTGCCCATGTCACTGATAAATCGACAGATTGTGGCAGATTCTTTCGGCTTCCAGTTCCTTGCATCGACTTATTTTATAACGGTTTTGACTACCAAGATCTTTGCGTAAAATCTTCCATGTGTCGAATAGCAAAAAACCCAATTGCTGCGAAGCGGCGAACGAATCGACATTTCACGGTCTCAGCAAACACTCTCAGAAACAGATTTCGGCAATATCTCTTCTGTACGTCACTGTACCATTTCGTGTGTTGGTTTAATGTCCCAAATAAAGTAAAATCTGAATAGTGCGAAACTTGGTCACAAATCGCATAATTGTTTGCTCACTTGTGTCCGATTATGTAGATCTCATAAATCGAGCGTAAAGCGCGAAACACATTTTCTGAACCGAACACCAGAATTTTGGTAATAAAATTTCAATGATTTGCAAGCGTTGCTTCGTTTAGTTAAGTCTATTTCATTGATGAAATGTCAAAGCATAACTAGAGGCACTCTTTCTTCTTTGACACCAATGTCTGAAATCCCACGTGATCTGTCAAAATACTAATGCAATATGTAAAATTCCCTAACCTCAAAAGAATCAGCGCCTTTATGATTCACTACTGTCTATTGGCGATGACAAGAAAATTACTAACGCCATACTAATTCATCTTGTTATTCAAAGGCCGATTCGGTTACTAAGTCTAAATGGGAAGAACAATTAGATTTCGAAAACTCCCATTATGGGCTGATTGTGAGGCTGCTTTGAATAAAAGGTCACACATATTAGGCTGAGGAATCTTCGGGTTAGATCTAAAGCCTTCGAACCTAATTTGATAATCAGCTTAAAAAGTTAAGTTACAAGTCATCACTGACATGCTCTACACGTCAAAAAAATAATTCTTTCCCCAAGAAAATTTAGACAAACAAAGTTCGTTTCTTCATTTGCTTTTCGCTGTGAAGAAGTTGTATTTGGTCAAGAAAGTATATACTTTTTGTGATAAAACGTTTATTCTTTTCCAGAGATGTAAGAAGCAATTCATAAAGGACAAACTCAAAAAACAATTGTTTCTGCTTTGCAGTTTCCCTCACATCTTCTCACTTCCACGAGTTTTTTAGTTCTTAAGCACTTTTTTCGTAATACCAACAATTAGTAGAGAAATTATATCATTTTATAAATTTTTAAAATTTTTACCTTTCGCCTGGACGAGAATGGAACCGCGGACCATGCATTTGTAAGCCAACACATCCTGAGCTAGTACCTGTTAATGGTCATGCAATAGATTATATCTCATATAATTATATTTATATAGCATAGCTTGCGCGCCCACGACCGATAAAACAAATATTATTTAACAGAAACAAACATTTTAGTTTGGCACCGTGGAGCAGTGGTTGCTACGCTCGCGCTTGCATGCCAAGGGTCGTGGGTTTATCCCTGCTTCGACCAAGTTTATTATGATATTTAAATATTATATATTTTATTATTATTTAATAATGTATATATATATATTTATAATATATTTAAATATAATTCATATATATCTATAGATAATTATATATTACTGGTCGGAAAGATTTCCGAAAAAAATGTTTCAAGCATTACATATTATGATATTAAATTTTTACTAGAAACTGTAAAAATGTGTCCTTAATTAAGACGCTATGAAGTACCAGAAAGAACAGTGTTTGATTATATAACGAAATGGACTGTGTTGTTGGTTCAAAAATAAACTTTTTTTATTGAAAAAAAGTAAAAATTTGTAGAACAAAGCGATTTTTTGGTGAAAAAGTGTAGATAGCTTTATGAAGCAATTCAAAACTCTTAACAAAAGAAAAACCGTTTTCGTACACGTTTCCAAATGTTTGTTCTGTAGATCACCCAAGCATAAATAACGAATTGTTCGTCTTTCACTACAGTACCAGTTCTACAAAGATTTGAGTTTGTCAAGGCTATTCCCGCTTGTATTAATTGCTTAAGAAAAGGTCCACCTGTAGCCAAATGCAACTCTGGATTGAAGTGTAGAGTGTGCAATAGCTCACACCACCAATTATTGCATAGATATGCATCTGATATGCACGATAGTGGCGTTCACCATGACCAGCCGACGACCTCAAACGCTTCAGTCAATCATTCAGCTTCGAATGATTGCGTTATTCTGGCAACCGCATTGGTTCGTGTTCGAAGTAGGTCGGGGGAGCATATCTTTGCTAGGGCTCTCTGTAGATTCCGGTTCTCAAACGAATTTGATAACCGAGGATCTGGTACAAAGACTTAAGGTGAAACGATGTAGTGGAAGATTGAATTTAACGGGCATTTCGGAGTTAACTTCTTCTTCGAAGAATTTTGTTCAATTGTCTGTAATGTCGAGATTCAATTCAACTCAGTTTTCATTGAAATTCTGGGTGTTGAAATCCATTACGAGTATTCAGCCCGACAGTGAAATATCCATTTCAAATTGGAATACTCGTATTCCAGAGAATATTGAACTAGCAGATCCTAGTTTCAATGAGCCTTGAAGAATAGATTTATTGATTGGAGCTAAAGTATTTATGGACCTGCTATGTGTTGGTCAAATCCTGGTAAATACGACGAGTCAAAGGGCTCCTATTCGACAGTATGTCAATTAAGTAGTTCCACTGAGAACGAAGAGAGAGATTGCAACATATGCGTCACAAAGGCTAAACATTCGCAGAATACATGTAACATTGCACTTGCAACAAGAACTTGTCGAGATTGGTTGGCAAATTCAACAAGGTACGCAGAGTGGAGACCTGAGCAAAGATGAATGTCAATTCGCGTGATTTTGACTTTCAGTGAAAAGAAGGCCGTGTAAAGCATGGCCCGTGACAATGCTAAGATTAAATATAAGCAAGAGACAACTAAATTCCAGATATAAAAGTGCTATAACTGTGTATAGCCTGGACATGTTTGCTTCGTCGAATATATTAAGCACGTTCGTATAGCGATCAAGATTCGAAATTCGCCTTTCTACCACGCTAAACGAAAGCTCCAATATTGTGGGGTGAACCCACAATTCCAGTGATTTCCCACATTTAAACTAAATGAGCCTAAGTTTCAAGCGGGTGCAAGAGCTGGCCTCTCCCATGTGATTGACCCGACAATTCTCTCTTCACCGAAGGGCTTATAGGAAGGACAACTGGTTCTGCTAATTCAACCCGCAAATTGGGGGGGGCTGGGGGGGTGGGGAATTAGAAAAGGATTTATGTCCTAAATATTCAATACACAGTGGGAAGTGCCCATATTAAAGTCAATCAAGAAGAATTCAATGATGTTGTATTACCGCATTTCATAAAGGACGACAGCCCAAGGTCAAAGATGAAAGTCGTTCTACACTGGAAACGTTTGGTCTCATACGAACGAGTTCTGTGCCTTTTTCGTGGAACGAACAGGCTTAAAGCGGAGGCAGTGTGTATCGAAAAATGTGTATTTTTCTAGATTTAAGTTTATTTAAAGTAGTTTCCGTTAATTTAAATTTCAAAATTGTAACGATAGAATTTATCGTCAGTAAACTTGTTAGAGTCATTTCTTGTTATTTTCTTGGTAACTTTCCTAAGCATCTTTTGTGTTCTTAGTTTACCATTTCGTTCATGGTAAAGTAGTAACGTCCTTTTTGTTTTACTTTTTGTATAGTTTGTATTAAATAATGTACATGTTCATTTTATCGCCTGAACGGACTATCTACTCAGAAATTTAGTAGAATGCAACTAGAATTATTAGGCCAATAATCATATTGAGCATAAGCTGTGTATAAATAATGTGCGTATCCAGATAGTTAGTATAGTTAATTCTTATTGACGGTTTGTTAGGCCAATTTAGCGAGATTAACATTTCGAATTGCGTCTTATCTCGGTATTAATATAACCCCTAGCGGAGAGAGCTGTCATGTCAGTCGTAAGCTATAAGTTTAATTACTAGTGACACATCGTATGAGCATAAATAAGTGAAACTCAATTCAGTTAAACAAAGTAAATTGTAGATTGTTCGTTATCTGAGAAAGAATCTTGTTGTTTTAATTATTCGGTAAACTAAATTACGCCTTCAATATAAAAACGTACACTATTGCTTAGGGCTATGTTGGCTAAGAATTAAGGGAGGAATAGTATTCCACTGAAAACTTCTGTTCAGTGATCCACAACAATCAAGTTCCTCGCTTGCCCAATCATTAAGGTTTCTCCTCAAATTTAGTAGAAGGTACTCGAATATCAAATTTCATTAGGTCTAATTTGAGAATTTAGTGCACGTTTCGAACCTTATTGTCGACTTTGACAGATATCGTAAAGTTTCTGATAATCATGTCTTATTGCTGAATGAATGCCCTCTTTGGCACTGTTCAAGGCATTTCAAAAATTTCCGGAGGAAATAACTATCTCCTATAAATCATTGCTAGTTTGGAAAGAGGTATATCGATAATTGAGTGCTTTATATCTTTTCGACATATATTGTAAATCTTTTCGATTTTTCCTGAAATGACAAAAGCCTTTCTGCTTCTGCATTTGCGTTCAGTAATTATGTATTTGATTTTACGGTGTTCCGCTATAAGTAAATGGGTTTGTATTTTTGTTAAGAGCTTTTTAATCTTTTTTTTTAAAAAAAAAACGCATAAAAAATTTGCAAAAATTCATACGGTTCTTATTTTGGATAACGTATGATTGGTCCATGACATTACTTTTGAAGATAAATTTCTATTTAAATGTTGAGCGCTGGCTTGTCTGTGCTTATGTGTCCTATTCGGAAAGTCCAATTTTGGGCAACTTTTTTCGAGCATTTTCGGCCGGAAATAGCCGAATTTCTTTCGGTAAATGTTTATCTCCAATAGCTGAATATGCTGGCTTATTTCTGTAGACTTTAGATTCTTGATCGTAGCCCACAAAAAATAGTTCCTAAAGGCGTCAAATTCGCATGATCTTTGGTGGCCTAACCTAACCGGTTCCATTTCTTGAGATTGTAATTGTTCTCCGTAAGTTTTCCCTCAAAATGGCCATATGAATCGCGAGACTGTTTTTTTTTTTGTTGGCAATGTAAGCGCCATCTTTGTTTGAATACGCACATGTCAAACCAAAGTTCAGTTTCTTCTCCATTTTTGTGCAACGATAGAAAGTTGTCTAGCATCGAACGAGTTAGTGCTGATTCGCCATTTCACCGTAACTGTTGCGTCCAACAGCATGCTTTGAAAAAATACGGTCCAATGATTTCCATCCAGCGTATCAAACTCACATTACAAACAGTGCGCATTTTCGTGAGATGCATGGCAGTTCTTGAATCGGCTTCCTGGTTGCTTTCTTCACTCCAAATGCGCAATTTTGCTTTATTACTGTAGCCATTCAAACCAAGAATAATGAGCCTCATCGTTCTGAAACAAAATTTGTCCCGATAAAAAAAGCGGATTTTCTGTGCCACTTTTCTAGGGTGCCCATGTCACTGATAAATCGACAGATTGTGGCAGATTCTTTCGGCTTCCAGTTCCTTGCATCGACTTATTTTATAACGGTTTTGACTACCAAGATCTTTGCGTAAAATCTTCCATGTGTCGAATAGCAAAAAACCCAATTGCTGCGAAGCGGCGAACGAATCGACATTTCACGGTCTCAGCAAACACTCTCAGAAACAGATTTCGGCAATATCTCTTCTGTACGTCACTGTACCATTTCGTGTGTTGGTTTAATGTCCCAAATAAAGTAAAATCTGAATAGTGCGAAACTTGGTCACAAATCGCATAATTGTTTGCTCACTTGTGTCCGATTATGTAGATCTCATAAATCGAGCGTAAAGCGCGAAACACATTTTCTGAACCGAACACCAGAATTTTGGTAATAAAATTTCAATGATTTGCAAGCGTTGCTTCGTTTAGTTAAGTCTATTTCATTGATGAAATGTCAAAGCATAACTAGAGGCACTCTTTCTTCTTTGACACCAATGTCTGAAATCCCACGTGATCTGTCAAAATACTAATGCAATATGTAAAATTCCCTAACCTCAAAAGAATCAGCGCCTTTATGATTCACTAACTGTCCTATTGGCGATTGACAAAGAAATATTATCTAACGCCATATTAAATTCATTCCTTGTTTATTTCAATACGGCCGATTCGGTTACTAAAGTCTAAAATAGGAAGATACGAAGTGAGATCTTCGAGAAACTTCCCATTAATAGGGTGCTGTTGTGAGGCTGCTTTGAATAAATGAGGTTGTCAACATATTAGGTGCTGAGGAATCTTGGGTTTAGATCTATAACCTTCGAAACCTAATTTGATTAAATCAGCTGTAAAAATTAAGTTACAAGTCATCACTGACATGCTCTACACGTCAAAAAAATAATTCTTTGCCCCAAGAAAATTTAGACAAACAAAGTTCGTTTCTTAATTTGCCTTTTCGCTGTAGAGGAAGTTGTATTTGGATAAGAAAAGTATAAGTACTTTTTGTGATAAGAACGTTTATTCTTTTTTCCAGGATGTAAAAAGAATTCATAAAGACAAACTAAATAAACATTGTTTTCTTGCAGTTTCGCCTCACATCATTCTCACATCCGACGAGGTTTTTTAGTTCTTAACACCTTTTCCTTGTAATACCAAACGAATTAGAGAGAAATTATATTCGATGTTTATTATAATTTTTAAAAATTTTTACCTTTCGCCTGGACGAGATATGGAACGCGCGGACACATTGCACTTTGTAAGCCAACACATCTGAGTCTATGTACCTGTTAATGGTCATGCAATAGATTTAAATATCTCATATAAATTATATTTATATATGCAATAGCTTGCGGCGCCCACGAAACCGTAATAAAACAAATATTATTTAACAAGTTAAACAAACATTTTAGTTTGGTCACCGGTGGAGCAGTGGTTGCTACGCTCGCGGCCTTTGCATGCCAAGGGTCGTGGGTTTGATCCCTGCTTCGACCTAAGTTTTTTGTTTGTTTTTTTTTTACATATATCCAGATAACTCGGAAAGATTCCGAAAAAAAATGTTTCAAGCATTACATATGTAGTATATTAATATTTTTGAACTGTAAAAATGTGTCTTAATTAACGATCCTATAAGTACAGAAAAGACAGTGTTTGATTATATTAACGAAATGGACTGTGTTGTTGTTTTCAAAAATAAACTTTTTTATTGAAAAAAAGTAAAAATTTGTAAACAAAGCAGAATTTTTTTGGTGAAAAAGTTTAAAAATTTATCGAAGCATTCTAAAACTCTTACAATAAGAAAAAACCGGTTTTCGTACATGCGTTCCAAATGTTTTTGTTTCTGTAATATCACCCAGCATAACATAACCAATTGTTTCATCTTTCACTAACAGTAACCAGTTTACTAAAGAAAATCCGAGTTTCGTCACAGGCTGTTGCTGCTTGTATTAATTGGCCTTTTATGAAAAAGGCACACTGATCCCTGTAACGCCAAATGCAATTCCGGATTATAGTGTAGATGTGTTGTGCAATAGCTCACTACCCCAATTTAATTGCATAGATATGCATCTGATAATGCAACGAAGTGGCGTTACCATAAACAATCAGAACGACCCGAACGCTTCGGCCAACTCATTCAGCCGTTCGAATGATTGCGTTAATTCTGGCAACCGCCATTGGTTCGTGTTCGAAGTAAGGTCGGGGGAGCATTATATTTGGCTAGGGCCTGCATGTAGATTCCGGTTCTCTAACCGAATTTGATAAACCGAGATCTGGTGACAAAGACTTAAGGTGAAACGATGAGTGGAAGATTGAATTTAACGGGCATTTCGGAGTTAACTTCTTCTTCGAAGAATTGTTTCAATTGTCTGTAATGTCGAGATTCAATTTCAACTCAGTTTTCATTGAATATTCTGGGTGTTGAATCCATTACGATATTTCAGCCCGACAGTGAAATATCTCATTTCGAATATGGATATACTCGTAATTCCAGAGAATATTGAACTAGCAGATCCTAGTTTCAATGAGCCTTGAAGAATAGATTTATTGATTGGGGAGCTAAAGTATTTATGACCTGCTATGTGTTGGTCAAATCCTGGTAAATACGTTTTATTCGACGAGTCTGTAGGGCTCCTATTCGACTAGTATGTCAATTAAGTAGTTCCATCTAGGAACGAGGAAGTGGTTGATGATATTGTGAAGAAATTTTGGCAGATAGAAATTTTCGCAAATTCTGCTGTTAAGATTTTCGAAGAGCAACAAAATTATGAAACACATTTTCTGAGAAATATTCGACGTTTACCGTCAGGACGCTTTCAGGTTTCCTTGCCGTTTAAGGGGATATCGCAGAGTTAGGATTTTCTTTCGAAACGGCTAAAAGGCGGTTTCTTGCTCTGGAGAAGAAAGCTCTACACGTGATGAACACGTCTAAAGAGATGTACATATGCTTCATGGAGAATATATGCGCTTGGAAGCCTACCGAAAACTATTCGAGTCCTTTTCATTATTTCATTCCTCATCAGTGTGTGTTTCGACCACAACCACGAAATTGCGCGTCGTATTTGACGCATCAAGCAAAGCTTATACAAACATATCTCTTACCCCCATTTTCATGAAGCTTCGTTAGTGCTACGTTAGCTAACGAACTTTTAAACCGTACTATGGACATATCTGTCATCTTTGGCCTATATATTCCATATGTCAGTTAGGAACTTAACTGCGGAAGCTACATGAAAATGGCCGGTAATGACATATTAATGGTTGGTCCAACTATCCAGGAGGAATTGTATTCTACATTGCTTCGATTCCGAATGCATAAATATGTTTGACGACAGACATTGAAAAAATGTATCGTCAAGTTTAAATTGATGAGAAGCAGAGGGATGTTCAGCTAATCCTATGGAGAAAGAACGCCAGTGAGCCTTTGCAAATTTTCAGATTGAATACGGTCACATATGGTACATCTTCTGCCCCGTTTTTAGCAATACGTTGCCTAACCTATTTGAGCGATTTATATAAAGAAATTTATCCCATTGGAGCTGATGTTTTTCGCAAAGATTTTACGTAGTGACGAATTGCTGACAGGTCCACTTGATTTAAATGGCTACTGAAATTCGTCGGACCAAGTGAGCGCCATATCTCTCAGATTCATGGGAGCAAGTTGCACTGAAGAACTTTTGCATTCTGAGTCCCGAACCTGCTTGGCTCTAGATCGATGGGGCTCCTCTAAAGTGATGTTTTCAATTCAGTTTCAGTATTGAAGGAGACATCCAGGATATGAAGGTCACAAAGAGGCACATTTTGCCAGTTTCTTCCAGATTATTTGACCCCCTCGGTCTGTTGTGCCCAACAATAACTAAAGTCCAGATGTTGTTGCAGGAACTTTGGGTTAATAAACTGGACTGGGATGAATCGATTCCCATGCGCCTTCATTCAATATGGAAGATTTCAAATGTAATCTTTCAAAGTTAAATACGATTGATATTCCAAGATTTGACACATCTTGTCCTTCTTCATTCTCTCCGTCAGCTTTAGCACACATTTGTGTCGAATCGAGTGGCTGAGACCCAAGAGTGGTCGGATTAAAGCTTTTGGCCGGCATGTACCAACCAGGACAAATCCGCACCGACTTAGTATCGAGAGGATGCATATGACTGAACTTAAGCTTTCAATGTGGTTTACCAGCCGAGCCCA
>PGFW01028860.1:1276-17852 GCA_003123925.1 Haematobia irritans
TTTCTTAAATTTCTCATCTTTAGATAAAAATTTCTTAGTCTTATTTTGTCTTTTAATCTCTCTTCTTTTCCTCCTCCTCCTCTCGACGATTCTCTCCACATTTCTTGGAGGGGAGGTTTTTTTTCTGTTGCAACAGGATATTCAGCTTTTGATTTCAAAGAGAAAAATTTCAACTCTTCCAATCAGTCGTACGCCCATAGTACGCATTGAAAGCATGCCGTATGTAATTCTACCCTAATATTGATGACTTTTGATTAATTTGCGGCTAATATTTGATAGTCGACGTATCTACGGCGGGCGGCGTAGACTGCGCAAAAAAAACTTAATTTTCGGCGACTTAATTTTCTGATGGTGAATTACCACCCATGGCGGCGATATATGATGGACAAGCAAAAAATGAATTAAGTCCACGAACATTTCTTTTTATGAGCATCCCGGTAAGTGTATTTTGTAGCATCAGTCTTAGAAATTGCCATTTAAATCAAAATTAAAATTTTTGACAATGAAATATCGCCCAAAAAGAATAGAAAAATTTATAAAAAGACAGTAAAAAAAAAATTAAAACAACAAATTAAAAATTTTCCACACCCGTGTGGATTTGAACCTTGTCAATGCGGCTGCGTTCTTTATCACCCTATTACCGAGTGTGTTCCACTCATCCGCCCAGTCGGCTGCTCACTACCAGTGTACGTGTTAACGTTTTGTCCGCTTCTTTTTGTGTTGGAAGGGTGTATCCGTGGAGTCTCTGATGTCATGCTTTTGGTGCGAGCCGGGATAGAGGAGAAGACTCCGAAATCAGGGACTAGCAGTCTGCCGAAACCAGATTCCACACCGTCCGTGTTTCGGTGAGGTCACCGTGTTTGTAACGGGTGCCACTTCGCGACTGCCTCCGGCTTACGATCGCTGCGAGACTAACACGCTCACCAAAAAACCTTCTGTAACATATACTCCCAAAATATTTTGCTTCAAGACATATTACATTTTTGATTGCCAATACATTTTATATTGTTTGATCTCTTCCAATATTATAATATGTTGAAAGCATATTGGGTCTAAACAATATATGTTTGGTAGTCTAAGCTTCAAAACATTTTGTATTTTTGCATCCAAATTTCGAATAAATGTTTGTCTCAAACAAACAATAGTTATTATGCTGAATCATATAATGATGTTTGTAGGCATTTTGCATCCAAAAATATTATCATGCTTTAAAAAAATTTCTCCAAACAATTATGTGCCTCAAAAATTTTATTATTTATTTATTTATTTATAGTATCAAATATATTTACAATTGCATAATGAATTATGAAATATAAACAGTAGTAAATATAGGTGCCTAACAACATAGGTTTTCATCTGATACTGCTCAAAATGTAGCACGATATAGTTTCTGCCTAATTGTATATTCCTCCACATCATTTCTCACGTTCCACGAGATTTTTTAGTTGCTTAGCAACCTTTTCTGCAATTGCAAACATTGCTAGAAGAAAATTGTTATATATCTATATAGTTTTTTTAACTTTTACTTTGCCGCGCGGATTCAACAGCGCGACCACACAGTTTGTAATGATCAAAGAGTAGCGATCAATTGCCCAAGGAAAAATTAAAAGTTAATTTTTGTAATAACAAGCCACAACACCAACTTACATTCAATATCGCTTTCCCTGTTAAATAGGCTCCAAGCTACTAAACACGACTATAGTTGTATAGGCTATTTTCTAAACTTAATATATTGTTGCCATCCAAGCATATTATATTTTACAAAACATTTTATGTCCAAACAATAATATTGTTCTAACATATTAACATAGTTATGTCGCCAAACATGTTTATGCTATTTATGGAAATTATTCATGCCTTGCACTCAAAAATAGTGTGTTTTAAAAATTTTGTGTTCCAAACATTATAATGTTTTATAGCCAAAAACAATATTGAAAAACAGTCTTTCTTTTCAACCGTGTAGTCATACTGACTTCGTGCGCAGGATGCGTGTGCCAACGACATACAGTATTTCCCACACAACAATATTCTCCGCCGCAGCACTGACACCCACAATATGTTGTACAAGTCCGCTAAAGGTGCATCGGATGTAAGATTCAGTGTCGATTGTAGACTTATGAAATCGGAAGAGAATCAGGGTTCGCGACGATTCCAAGAGACAAAGCCCTAAATGACACCTGTAGCTTGCCCATTGTGATGGATACAATGTTGCTTTCGTAAGGTATGCACATAAGAAGTGTAGTGGAATTGTATGGGGTAGCAGTCAAGGTACGCGGCACTTATTTTTGCCTTCGGCCGACTAATTTATTGTCGCACGCCGCCACCGAAATATGTCGGACTCAAATTAAGGCCCAGAAAAATTTGAATGAAATGTAATCTCCTATACCCATTCAGTATTTGCTTATAACAATGGCTTGCTTATAATGGAATAAACTATCCTCTGCCGGAATAGACAAATTTATGTCGGCTTTAACCGTCAATCTTCCCACTACGTTCATGCATAAATAACCCCACCCAGGAGTGTAATGGCGTTTTCTTGTTCTTGTACAAACATGCGCAATAGTTTTGCTTTTTGCCCGGAAAATGTAGCTTTTTAGGATTCTTTTTTCTAATAAAAACAGGTAATAAAGGCGAAAAGGTCTTCGAATATAATTCTTTTGTTAAAATAGCGCACTCAATAGAGGCAAAGTGCGGGCATTATCAGCACCGCCGACAAACGAGAGTGCTGCGGAATTTGCCCTGTTTCCTTTTTCTGAGAATTCGTTTACTGCCCGCCTGAAACGACAGAATTTTTTCAGGGTTGCTGGCCAACATTTTAAAAATGCGCATTCTGTACAGACAAAATGAAGGCAAGAAGAACACCATAGAGGGCTTGACACAAGCATCATCTAGAAGGCGCGAGATCCAGCGCGTACAAAAAAGATGCCCTAGATCATGGCAGCACTACCAGGCAGAGGTATGAATAAGGATTTATGAGTATACTGTAGCTGAAAGCGGGTGAGAATCTACGAGGTTATATCCCGTTCTCTTTTATCACCAATGCGACTGAAATTAATGTGAGCGCTTGAAATCTTAATCGGGCTCCACTTTTAACCTAATCTAATCCTTTCTCATGAGTCCGAACCACTGGCCCATAGCACCGGAGGAAAAATACCTCCCACGGACTGACAGAGGTAATTCTTTGCCAATTAAGGATCAGTAGAAGGCAGGTCTCTTCAATTCCCACTATCAGGATTGATGGCACCGAAGCAACCAAGGGCCCGGCATGACGACGCGTAATCTTTTCTCTTTGCCAGCTAAACCTACCCCACTCGACCACAGCCATCACCTGGACAAAATACCATCTTAGTCGCAGAGTTCTTGATTCATGACAGCTACCAAAAGCTCTTATAACATACAAAATCGATTTAAATCAACAATAAATTGTGTTACTTACAACAACAACCTGTGTTGCAGTTGACTTTTTTCATCTAAAGAAAATTACGAGAATTTCAATTTTTGTTTAACACAAAAGGTATACACCCGAAAATAACAAAATAAAGATGCATGGTACAATCGTAAAAAAAATTTGTTAGATAAAATATTTATGAAAACAAAAAATTTTTCATTCATACTCACAAAAAAAATCTGATCAATGACGAATTAATTGATACCAATTAATTTTTAATTGATAATATCTCAAGATCTCATAGAAAATGATATATCCAATTAAAAATTAATTTGATCCCAATTAAAAAATTAATTGATAACTAGTTAATTTGTGTGATTGCATTTTGTTCAATTAAACAAATTTGTTTGAATCAATGTAAATTTTAATTGAATATTTTTTAAAAACTCAATTAAGATTTAATTGCGAAAAATTTTGTCGAGAAATTTTTTCTGTGACTAATATAAGAACATCTTCTGGAAGTATTTTAGAGGAATATCCTTTGGGTGTCATATTACAATCATATCACATTTGAATTAACTTTTGACACTTCGTTCTTCAAGGCGTTTCGTGGCCTGAGTGTGCTTAAGGCGTTCTTTATGGGATGCCAGACAAGGACCCAGGCGTTTTCAAATCCTTGTGCGAGCGAACAAGAGTTTGAAATTTTACAAATTAATAATAAGAAAATAAAAGTGCAATTAAAAAATAATGAAAAAAATAAAAAGGATGAATTTGAAAAAATGTTTTTTTTTTAATTTTCTTAATTGGAATTACCTCCAGAGACATCACCTCTAAGCCGATGCCACCACGGAGCACACGTTGGCACATGGTTGAGCATGCAACGTCTTATATACATGGGGTCTTAGCTTCAACCCAGTTTATTATGCCCTCACCATAGGATGGGGTATATTAACTTTGTCATTCCGTTTGTAACCACATCGAAAGTAATTTGCTCTAAGACGCCATACAAGTTTATATATATACCGGGTCTGTGTGAAATTCTGAAGTCGATCTGAGCATGTGCCGCCCGTCGTCCGTCCGTCATGTTGAAATTATGCTAACTTCCGAACGAAACAAAGCTATCGACCTTGTAACTTGGCACAAGTAGTTGCATATCTGATGTGAGGTGCGTATGGTATTTGCAAATGCGGCCATACTCGTCACTTTTACGTATAGCCCCAATAAAACGACCCCCAAATTTGCGCTTGCGACTGGCCTCTACGAGAAGCAAATTTCATCCGACCGGCCTAAATTGGTGCCATGGTTTTGAGATATGGTTCTCTAACAAACCATTGCAAAAATTGCCGTCCACATCGGTCCATCAGATTATATATAGCCCCCATAAACCGAAATTCAAAACCTGATTTTGGCTTGCAGAGCCTCTAAAGAGAAACAAATTTAATTCGATCCGGCTGAAAAATTTGGTACAAAGATGTTTAGTATATGGTTCTAGATGACCATGCAGAAAATTCGGTCTATATCGGTCCATAATTATATTAAAGCCCCCATAATTATAGCGATCCCCAGATTTGTCCTCCGAGCCTCTTGGAGGAGCGCAAAGTTCATCCGATCCGGTTGAAATTTGGAACATGGTGTTAGAAGTGGGTCTCTATAAACGACACGCAGAATTCGCCGTCCATTATCGGGTCCATAATTTATATAGCCCCCATGTTATTAAACGTTTCACCAGATTTGAATCTCCGGACGCCCTCTTATGATGAGCAAAATTCCATCTCGATTCCGGGTTGAAATGTTGAAATTTGAACTAAGGTGTTAGTATAAGCCCGCTAATAACCATCGCCAAAATTGGTCCTATATCTCTATTAGTTAATATAAGCCGATCCCCAACACACAAAAAATATGGTCCATATCGGTTCATAATCATGTTGCCACTCCAGCCAAAAATTTTAATCTCAATGAAATTTTATTTAAAGGCAAAACATTGTCAATGAATTGTTATTTGTCTAAAATTAGAAAATTTCTTAAGCAAAATTTATTTTATTGAAAATTTTTTATAGTAAAATTTTGTTTAGAACAATATATATCTCTATAGAAAATTGTTTCCAAATTTTATTTCTATAGAAAGTTTTTTTTCCAATTTTACTTCTATAGAAAATGTCTATATATATATTATAGTATATATTATATATCTATATTATATATATATTAATCGCCTCTTATTTAAGTTGTAAGTTTATATTAATCCACGTATGACTTTGTGTATATATTACGGTTGTTAGTGGAAGCTTTTTTAAGATACCGTGCCACGGCAGTGTTTACCGCAACTCCAAGTAATTCGTAATTGTGTGATGACAGTCTGCATAGAATTTCTACGCAATCCATGGTGAGGTTTCACATAAGCTTCGGTTCTCTCTTATCTATCTTCTTTTGGATACTTGTTTTTTTTCTTTATTATTATTCATCTATGGAGTAATCCTTTACAGACTACAATGCCATATACTACAATATTTACAAATGGGTTATCTATTCCTAAGTATTTAATTAATATATATCTATATATCTATATCTGCTGATTCAATCACCAATTTAATTGATCCACATTCAATTTTTTAATTGAAATGTCTTCAATCACGAAATGATAGTATCTTATAATCCTATCTTATATATTATTAAGAAATAATTCTGATTAAAAAATTAATTATTTTGTTTCAGCAAAATTTCAATTAATTTTTTAATTGATTCAATTAAAAATTTAATTGATGTTGATTAGCAATAACCTCAATTAATTTATTAATTAACAAGTAAGGAAAGCCTAAAGTCGAGTCGGGCGGCCGACTAATTATTATACCCTGCCACCACTTTGTGTATAAATTTTCCGCATACCATATCAACATCCCGCCAAATGTGTTTGGGGCTGGGCATATATAAAGATTTGTCCCAGAATACATTACATTTTTAAATATCATATCGATTTCGTGCACATGAAAATTGATAGACTACTACAAAAATCTATAGACCTCAAAATTTCATAGCCGGTAATGTGCCACTAGGGTGCGAACAGAATGTTTAGTAAAAAAACAAGTAAGAATCTATATCGCGGGCCGACTATATTATACCTGCACCACTTTTTAGATCTACATTTTCAACCCTATATATATTCCGTTATATATTGGTTGGGGCTACTATATAAAGTTTGCTCCGCTAATACATAACAAATATCACTGTCGATCTTGGCGGACAGAATTTGAAAGACTTCTACAAAATCCTATAGACCCCAAATTTAAGTTCGCTAATTGCAACTAGCGCGGCGGAACACAATGTTAGTTAAAAAAAAATATGGAAACATTAAATTTGAGCCAATTTTTTAGAAACTTCGCCCAAAGAGTTATTTATTGATTTCATCGCTCCGATATATATGTATTAGAAAGTTAGGAAATTAGATAATTTTAACAACTTTCGGCTAAGCAGTGGCCGAATTTAAACAAGGAAAATGTTGACGTATTTTTGCACCATTTGTGCGAAATCCACGAAAAAACCCATAAATTATGGGAGCCCTAATTTAAATCTGTTAACCATTTCAAGTAAAATTTTGCACAACATGCACTATATATTACTAATTGTACTCCTAGTTGCCAAAATTTACAACAAATTGGGCCATAAAACTCTTGGCTTCGGGCGCCATATAAGTCCATATCGGGCGAAAAAATATATTCATGAAAGCATATCTAAATCTGAACCGATTTCAATCATAATTTGTACACATGACTATACTACCAATCTGTACTCCCTGCTGCAAAATTTTCAAGGCTAATCGGGGATAAAACTCTGGTCTCCGTTCCAATAATGCATATTCGGCGCGAAAGATATATAATGGAGCTATATCAAATCTGAATCGACTTTCAACCACAAAATTTGGCACACTTGACTATACTACTAATTGTACATCCTAGTGCAAAATTTCAAAACCAAAACTTCGGGCCAAAAATCTGGTTCCTGGCCATATAAGTCCATATCGACGGGCGATAAAGCAATATATAATGGAAGCTATTACTAAATCTGAACGATTTCAATCAATAACTTGATATCACGACTACAGTTATGTTTGTTTAACAAATTTTCAAGCAAATCGCGTATTAAAAATTCTGGCGCGAGGTATTATTAGTAACATATCGGGGGCGAAAGATATATTATGGGAGCTAGTATCTAAAATCTGAAACCGATTTCTTCCAAAAATCATAGGTTCCTATTCTGGAGAAATAAAGTGAAAGATACCAAAGAAAATTATATAAGACATAATTTAGTTCCTCCTTTATTAATATGTATCCACGCGGAAGTGACTACCACCTTCAAATAAAAAGCCGCCATTACAATCCGGTCTGATTGCAGTAAAACATTTAAAAGTCTTATTTTCATTTTAAAATGAATTATAAAGAAAAATAAAAGGCCATTTTAGAGCGAACAGGTGTTAGTAATGCTAGTAAAACAACTGTCTACGCCTAACTAAAAAATTATGGTTTATTATTATAAAATATATTCTATGTATTTTATTACTTCGACTCACAGCTCTTCTTTTGTTAAGTTTTTGAATCCTTTCCAAAATTTAAAATTTTTTTTTTTTTTATACCAAAAAACAGTTTTTGTTATCAAATTGTTATTTTGCCAATGAAAAAAATAATATTTTTATTCCAAAAATCAGTACAATTCGTTGTTATATCAAGCACTTGTTACTGACTATAAATCTTTAATAACCCACATTTTCGAATTTCATTACTTAAAAAATTTATATAGCTGGAGCAGCGGAATTGAACCCAGACCGCTTGGCATGCCAAGGCAAACATGACTAAACACGGTACGTAATCCAGTGGACTAGTGTGTTGGCTTACAAACTGTATAGTGCTCGCTTCATTCTACCTGCAGTCGAAAGTCAAAAATTTTTAAAAAAAAAATAAAAAGTGAATAACTTCTTCAACATTATTTGTATTACAGAAAAAGCTGCCAAGAACTACAAATAATTCCGGGATTGTGAAAATTACGCGTATGTATCAATGAGCACCCATCGTCTTTGGAAAATTCTCAAGTATATATATTGCGGCCAAATATGTTCCAAACATACAATAGTTCACATATAAAACAAAAACATATTAATGTTCGGCATATCTCAATAATATATTGCTTCCCATGCATATAGTATATGTTGGAACAATGTTAAGAAGCGATTTTTTTTTTTGAGGGTGTTAATATTAGATCTAAATCTGTCTCCGATTTCCAACAGTATCCGAGATCCTTAAGATTTCAACATCAAAGAGGACGAAAAACATTAAAGAGTTTTCATGAGCGGAGTTTAACCCGCTGTGACATTTCTGAGTGCTTTCAAAGCTTCTTTAAGTCGTTGAAACGCCGTCCTTGTCATAAACATAGAAACGAGCCACACTCATTGATAAAAGAAAAGTTAAAACACGTATGATATTTACAATGGACGATAGTCTAAATGCAGCCTGAATCTTAATCCGCGGGGCTTTGCAACTTTTAACCTAACTTTAAGCCAAAACTATACAATGGGCAAAAGGATCTAAAAACGAGTACGACCAACCTATGTAAAATTTCATTGGAAAGTGTATCCAAAATTGCCAACTACTTCCGATCACATATTGGTGATCCAAAACTAATTTGCAATTGTGGGGATAACAGCATTTCTTATTCTATAGCACTCATTTCGGCCGTTAGTTGTTTTTATGCCGAACCTTAAACAGTGTACATCTTTATCGTTCATATATACTTTCAGACCAAAACTATATGATGTTAATAATCACAATCTTGGAGTGTTGCATTAAAAAATTGCCCAATTTTGGAGGATAGATTTTAAGATCATATAATATTAAAGATATTTTAAATTGAAAATAACATAATAACTGAATTTATTCTTGGATTTTTAGGGATTTAACAATTTTTCAATAATTGTTGTTGGAGAGAGATAATGAGAGTGACAATTACACATCTGCTAAGAAATTTATCTAAAGATGAGAAAACTTTAACGAAATTTTATTTCTCGAAGCCTTAGAGAAAAATTGCAGGTGGAGATACTTTTGAAAAGAAATGACATGGATATTCGCATTTTCGTGACATATTTGGGATTTTTATTTTATAGCTTCAGGTATGAATGGTGAATTCATTAAGACACTGGATTTTTGCACAACGAAAAATAACAAAAAAGAACCAATGAATTGAGTTTTTGTTCCTATGGATTTAATATCCTTTAATTGTGTGCCAAATATAATATAAGCAAATAATTGTGAATATTATTGTGAATTATAGAATTTCACGGAAATTTTGTTTTTGACTTAAATTTCATGCAAATGTTGTCTTTCGATAAAAGTTAGAAATTTTGTGGTTAGGTAAAATTTTATCTTTAGATTAAATTTTATAGAAATATTTTGTTTTATTGTATTCTTCTTCAATATTTATAGAAATTTTTACTTTTTACAGAAAATTTATGTCTTATTAGGATAAAAATTTCACGAAAAAATTTCGTGAACATTTTTTTTTTTCGATAAATTGTATGAGATTTTGAATTTACGTTACATTGTATAGGAATTTAGTTTTTAGTAAACATGTATAGACATCGTTAGATACAATTTCATAAAAATTTTATCTTTATATAAAATTTTTTCTTTTTATAAAATTTCATAAAAATTTTGTTTTTAGATACAAATTCGTTCAGATTTTTTCTTTAAATAAAATTTCATAGAAATTTTGTCCTTAGATAAAATTGTATAGAAAATTTATCGTTAGATAACATTTCATAGAAATTTTGTGTTTAAATAAAGTTTAAAAGAGAGTCTCTGTTTAGGTAAAACTTCATACAAATTTCAGCATTTTAGATTAAAATTATATAATAAATATTATTTGATTCTTTAAAAAAATTCATAGAAAAATTTTGTCTTTAGATAAAATTTCATAAAATTTTGTACTTATATAAAAAATTAAAATAGAATTGTCTATAGATAAATTTTCATAAAAAATTTTGTTTTTAGATAAATTTCATAAAAATTTTGTCTTTAGATAAAATTCACAAAAAATTTTGTCTATTAGAATAATTTACATAGAAACTTTGTGTTTAGATAAAAATTTTAATAGAAATTTTGTCTTTAGATAAAATTTTATTGAATTTCCTCTTTAGATAAAATTTTAATAGAAATTTTGCTTTATAGATAAAATTTCATAGAAATTTTGTCTTTACATAGATTATTAAATGGAAATTTTGTTTTTAGAATGAAAATTTCATTAGAAATTTGTCTTTAGATAAATTTCATATGAAAATTTCCTCTTTAGATAAAATTTTATAGAAATTTTGTCTTTAGATAATTCATAGAAATTTTAGTTATTAGAATGAAAATTCATAGAAATTTTGTCTTTAGATAAAATTTCATAGAAATTTTGTCTTTAGATAAAATTTCATAGAAATTTTGTCTTTAGATAAAATTTCATAGAAATTTTGTCTTTAGATAAAATTTCATAGAAATTTTGTCTTTAGATAAAATTTCATAAAGAAATTTTGTCTTTACATAAATTTAATGGAATTTTTCTTTAGATAAAATTTCATAGAAATTTTATATTATAAAATCATAAAAATTTATATAAAATAAAATTCATAGATTATGTCTTTAGATAAAATTTTAGAGAAATTTGTCTTTAGAAAAAATTCAGATAAATTTGACTTTAGATAAAAAGTTCATAGAAATTTTGTCTTTAGATAAAATTTCATAGAAATTTTGTCTTTAGATAAAATTGTATAAAAAATTCGTCTTTAGATAAAATTGTATAAAAAAAAACCTCATACAAATTTCAGCTTTAGATAAAATTTCATAGAAATTGTGTCTTTAGATAAAATTCTTAGAAATTTTGTTTTTTGATAAAATTCTTAAAAATGTTGTATGTACATACAATTTCTTAGACATTTTGTATTTATTGTTGTTGTTTTTTTATTTCAGCTTAAAACCATACTTTTTGTATTTAAATAAAATTTCTTAGAAATTTTGTTTTCAGATACAATTTCATCGAAATTTCCTCTTTAGATAAAATTTTATAGATATTTTGTCTTTAAATAAAAATTTCATAAACATTTTGTTGTTTATATAAAATTTCATAGAAATTTTGTGTATATATAAAATTTAATAAAAATTTTATCTTTAGATGAAATTTCATAAAAATAGACAAACTATAGATAAAATTTCATAAAAATTTTGTCTTTAGATAAAATTTCATAAAACTTTTATCTTTAGATAAAATTTCTAAGAAATTTTGTATTTAAATAAACTTTCATAGAAATTATTTCTTTAGATAAAATTTCATAGAAATTTTGTCTTTAGATAAAATTGTATAAAAAATTTGTCTTTAGAAAAAATTGTATAAAAATTTTGTGTTTAGATAAAATTTTATAGAAAATTTGTCTTTAGATGAAGTTTTATGGAAATTTTGTGTTTAGATAAAATTATATAGAAATTTCGTCTATAGATAAAATTTTATAGAAATGTTGTCTTTAGATAAAATTTGATAGAAATTTTGTATTTAAATAAAATTTCATAGAAATTATGTCTTTAAATAAAATTTTAGAGAAATTTGTCTTTAAAAAAAATTTCAGAGAAATTCGACTTTAGATAAAATTACATAGAAATTTTGTCTTTAGATAAAATTTCAAAGAAATATTGTCTATAGATAAAATTTCATAGAATTTTGTCTTTAGATAAAATGTTATTGAAATTTCCTCTTTAGATAAAATTTTATAGAAATTTTGTCTTTAAATGAAATTTCATAAAAATTTTGTCTTTAGATAAATTTGATTGATATTTTTTCTCTGGATAAAATTTCATTGATATTTTGTCTCTGAATAAAATTTCATAGAAATTTTGTATTTGAATAAAATTTCATAAAAAATTTTGTATTTAAATAAAATTTCATAAAAATTATGTCTTAATATAAAATTTCAGAGAAATTTGTCTTTAGATAAAATTTCATAGATATTTAGATAAAATTTCATAAAAATTGTGTCTTTAGATAATATATTATAAAAAATTTGTCTTTATATAAAATTTCATTGATATTTTGTCTCTGGATAAAATTTCATAGAAATTTTGTATTTGAATAAAATTTCATAAAAAAAATTGTATTTAAATAAAATTACATAAAAATTATGTCTTAAGATAAAATTTCAGAGAAATTTGTCTTTAGATAAAATGTCATAGAGATTTTGTCATTAGACATTTTGTCATAGACATTTCGTCTTTAACTAAAATTTCATAGAAATATTATCTTTATATAAAAATTCATAGAAATTTTGTTTTTAGCTAAAATTGCATAGAAATTTTGTCTTTGTACCTCATTCACATTAGGCTCGAAATCTTCTAAAGTGGGATTTGAAATCCCTGTTTTTATAAGGGAAATGACAGTTGAAATCTAGTTAAAGTGGATTTCGGAAGTGTAATGTGAATGAGGTATTATATACAATTTAATGGAAATTTTGTCTGTATATAAAAGTTTATAGACATTTTGTCTTTAGATAAAATATCATAGAAATTTTGTCTTTAGATAAAATTTAATAGAAATTTTGTCTATCGATAAAATTTCATAGAAATTTTGTCTTTAGATAAAAGTTCATGGAAATTTTGTTTTTAAATAAAATTTCATGGAAATTTTGTCTTTAGATAAAATTTCATGACAATTTTTGCTTTAGTTAAATTTCGTAAGAATTTGGTCTTCAGATAAAATTTGATTGACATTTTGTCAGCAGATAAATTTCATAGAAATTTTATTGAATTTGTTGACAAATCTTTACTTCTTTATCAGCATTTGTAATACAGTTTAGTAGGAAATTTCTAAAATGTATCTAAATTTCATTTCAATTAAATCGAAGAACTTAAGACCTAAAACCTAATTTCATTTAAAATTCTACCTTTATAATAATTTCAAGACTCTATTACCTTCAATTTCATTAAAGTCATAATTATCATTCATAGGAATTACAGGAATTTTAATCAAAATTTATTTCCTTGCCATCGTCAAGATGAAAAATACACTGACATGGACAAATTGCAAGGTTTTCAAATTAATTTCTATTCATAAATCTTCTTTACACTCCCTTGGAAATAATCCCTCATTCTTTCTCTCTCTCTCTTTTTGGTCTTTATATATCTTCTCTGTCCTAACCTAGTGAACCCCAGGATCTTGGTCATCATCATAGTGTATCTCCATTAAATAGGAAATGACCAGAGTGTGTGATATTTATGCCATGAAATTATACCCACACAAAATTGTCAAGTTTAATGACAAAGTTGTCGGCATGCATATGAATCTTTAGAAAATTGTTTGTCTCCTTCTACCTTCCCTTCTTTTTTACTTCATCCTTGAGATCCTTTCATTATAATGCACCCACTTTGAGGTGTAAATATCAAGGTTCAGGCATTCATAAAAATGACAATGGTACTGTCCATAACTGTGCCGGTTCTTGTCATCAACAACTATCTCTAAAGGATGTCATATATGAGGGGCAGCGGGGGAAAGTATGGGAATGGCGAAAGGTAGAGAACGTTGCGTTATCTAAACTAGCATACATCTTTGCTATTGTCGTTCCATAGAGGTGGCAAAGAGCTGTAGTTTCACTATTGCCCCAGCTCTAAATTTATTGTCAGTTGTAAAAATAGCATCAACCCCCATGCTGTGTCACCGTGAAGGCTAATAAATTTGATGGTGCAACAAATGAAAGAANGTTGTTGTTTTTTTATTTCAGCTTAAAACCATACTTTTTGTATTTAAATAAAATTTCTTAGAAATTTTGTTTTCAGATACAATTTCATCGAAATTTCCTCTTTAGATAAAATTTTATAGATATTTTGTCTTTAAATAAAATTTCATAAACATTTTGTTGTTATATAAAATTTCATAGAAATTTTGTGTATATATAAAATTTAATAAAAATTTTATCTTTAGATGAAATTTCATAAAAATAGACAAACTATGATAAAATTTTCATAAAATATTTATGTTTTAGAATAAAATTTCATGAAAACATTTTATCTTTTTAGATAAAATTTCTATAGAAATTTTGTATTTAATAAACTTTCATATGAATTATTTCTTTTAGATAAAATTTCATAGAAATTTTTGTGTCTTCTAGATAAAATTGTATTTAACTTGCTTAAAAAATTTGATAATCGTGGTCAGTAGAAGGAATTTTAGATTTGTATATAAAATCTCTTCATTAGAAAATTTGTCTTTAGATGAAAGTTTTATTGGACTAATATTTGTGTTTAAGATAAAATTATAAATAGAAATTTCGTCCTGATGATAATATAAGTTTTAATAGATTAAAATGTTGTCATCTCAGATAAAATTATATAGAATAAGAAATCTCTCTGTAATATTAAATAAAATTTCATAAGAAATTTATGTCATTTAAATAAAAATTTCTAGAGAAATAAATTCCCTGTCTTTTAATAAAAGAAATTTCACGGGAGAATTCGGACTTTAGATTAAAGATTACACAGAAATTTTAGTCTTTAGATAAAATTCATAAGAAGATATTTGTTCTTTATAGATATAAATTTACTATAGAATTTTGTCTTTAGATAAAGATGTTAATTTTCGAAATTTCCTAGTTTATGGATAAATTTTTAAATGAAATTTTGTCTTTTAAATGAATTCATAAATTATTGTCTTTAGATAATTGCTATTGATATTTTTTTCTCTGGGATTAAATTTCCATTGATTTTATTTTGTCTTCTGAATTAGAAATTTCATAGAAATTTTTGTATTTTGTAAAATTTCTATATAAAAATTTTGTATTTTAAATAAAATTTCATAAAAATTTATGTCTTAATATAAAATTTTACATTTAGAATTATGTCTTTAGATAAATTCAATAGATATTTAGATAAAATTTCATAAAAATTGTGTCTTTAGATAATATATTATAAAAAAATTTGTCTTTATATAACAATTTCATTGATGATATTTTGTCTCTGGATAAAATTTCATAGAAATTTTGTATTTGAAATTAAATTTCATAAAAAAAATTGTATTTAAATAATATATACATTAGCCACAGTAAAAATTTGAAAAATGTGACTTTAAATGATAAAATTTCAGCAGAAATTTGTCCTTAGATAACAATCATGAGATAGAATTTTGTCATTGAGTACTAGTTCTTAGATTTCATGACATTTCCGTCTTACTGAAGCGTAAAATTTTCATGAAGAAATTATTGATCTTTAATTATGGAAATTTCATAGAATTTTTTGATTTTTTAGCTAAAATTGCATAACAATTTTTGTCTTTGTACCTCTTAATTCATCATTAGGCTCGATTATGAATCTTCATAAAGTTGGAATTTGAGAATCCCCTGTTTCTTTATAAGGGAAATGTACTAGTGTTGACATCTAGTTTAAAGTTGGGAATTTCGGCAGCGGAAATCGGTTATGTGTATTAGGGTATTCATACTTTACAATTTGAATTGGGAAATTTTGGTCTGTATATAAAAGTTTATAAGAAGCATGTTTTGTCTTTAGATAAAATATCTAAATTTTTTTAGATAAAATTTTGAATTTTATCCGATAAAAAAAATTATATAGAAATTTTTGTCTTCTATTAGCAGTAAAAGTTCATGCGAAAATTTTGTTTTTGAATAAAATGCTTCATTGACCTACATTGTTTGTTTTTGAGAAGGTGAACATTTTCATGTGTTAAATTTTTAACTTGGTCTTAGATTAAAATGTCTTTCACTCAGACTCAACTATATACTTTTTGCCTTGATTGTCGTTTAATTTTCGCGTAAGAATTTTGGTTTCTTCAGATAAAAATTTGATTTGACTTTTTGTCTCAGATCAAATGTTCATGAGATATTATTACTTGTAATGTGTCCTTGAACCAAAGATGTTCTACATTTTCTTTTTTATACATTCATTCTCGCTCTAAGAGGTTTATTATGTTCGGCCCGGAAATTATTTCTAAAATGATAGTATAAAGAAAAATTTTACTTAATATCTACATTTAATCGAAAGGGACTCTTTTAAGACCTGCACAATTTCAATTATATCCATCTTTATACATAAAAAATTATCGATAACCTTCTCATTAATAAAACTTGTACAAGGAATCTCTATGTATCCTTCAATTTCATTAAAGTCATAATTATCATTC